>CAJVPV010000159.1:0-27096 GCA_910591835.1 Acaulospora morrowiae
AGACTCCCAACTTGCTTAGGTCTTGACCAGAGGTCCCATCCCAATGCAACAGTGTTCCTTAAAGTCTTTATATCCTTTGGGTTTAAAGCTTATTTGCCTTAGAGAATAAAGAGAGAGAAGCGCTTCTTGAGAGAAGATTTCCTAAAAAGGAAATTTTCAAAAAATCAGCGGTGAATGAGTGAGAGTTTTTTTTAATTCCTTTAGTTTCTTGTTTATTTGATTCGTGATTGCTCTATATGTTTCTATAACTCTTTTTTCCATCCTGTTTCTGATGTACTTGATTGTTTCTTTTGTAAATACTGCTTTTGTTATTATTGTTCTTGTATGTTCTGAGTCTATGATTTTGTGATACTGGTAATATTCCTCTATGTTTCTCTTTTTTTGCCCTGGCACTACTTTCTTGTTTTATGATTTTGTTGTATTTGTTGGTAATATTTTCTTTCCAATGTTTATATATCATATGCTAATATGTTTCTACTTTGTTTTTGCAACTCAGGCATGTTGCTGTTTTATATATATCTGGTCTTTGCTCTATTAGTTTATTTAGAGTTGAAAATTCTTTGTTAAGTATTCTGTAGCAGAAGTTTCTTCTTGTATAATCTTGTTTATTTGTTTTGTTACTTGTGATTGTTGTCAATTGCTGTATTTCATATGTTGCTTTCCAGTTTATTTCTTTTTTCCTGCTATCTATCCATACCATATGTTAGTTTTGGATTAACCATCTTGCTAACTATTATACCTTTGTTGTCTTTTTATGAAGCTGTTAATATCAGTGTTTAGGATTGTATTTTTCCAGGTGATGCTGAAGTATATGTTTTCTGTTGGTTGGCTTATTTTGATTTTCAGATTCTCTGCTTTTCTGTGCTCCTTCTTTGGTCAGTTTATCTGCTTTTTTATTTTTTATGATTTCTGTGTATTGTTAGCGGGGAAATAGCTTCGGTAAGGCCTGGCGACGTGACATTCGCGTAATGCGCCTAATCGGAGTAACGGAAATGCTTTACAAATAGACTCAAGACATAATAAAAAGCTTAGATAGTTTATTTTATAGTCTGATAGTTTATGAGTCATAGCGATAGTCTTGTAGCAGATAGTCATAGTAGTATAAATAGGAGTGACAAAAGCGCAAAAAGAAAAAAGAAGAAGAATTTGAATAACTCTAACTCTAACTTAATTTAGTAATAATAAATTATCACTCTTGCAGAAGCGTGAAACGGTCGTGCAAGTGTTAATTAAAGATTACTAAAAGTGGTGGTGTGATAGACGCGCCTAAAATGAAGTTGGTAATTAACCTCCCTTCTAGAGTAACGTCGCCGCGAGAGGATCGTTCTGGTAGTTACTAAAGAGAATAGCGACTCGAACAATCGACGAAGGGTGACTAAGAAAAGAAGAAGGTTAATTATAGGTTCAAGATCGGTCAAGTCAAATCCACACCTCAAGTAGAGAAAAGAAGAATAACCTACCCCGATGTTACGCGAGTTTGACCTGCCCCAAGCGACAGACTTGCCATCTCCACCCCAACAATAGGTATCTGTTGCTAAATATTCGATTGCTGGCAGGATCACTCCATTTATTAAATATTTAATCACTTCTGCTAATATCTTTTTTCTTCTTATTGTGTTTAGGTTATATGTAATTATTTGGTTCATCTTCCTTTCTTGCGTAGCCTTGCCTGGTTTACTTTGTACCCATGATTTCAGAAATCTTTCTGCTTTTTCTTTTTTGCTTACTACAATTTGTTTATCCATTAGGTTCACCTTCGATTCTTTCTTTTTTATATTGAGTATTATTAACTTTGATTTTTCTGCATTAACTTCGATGTCGTTTATGTAGTAAAACTCCTCTGCTATTTGCAAAATTTTTTCCAATTCCTTTTTATCTTTTGCTATCCATCCATGTAGACTAGGCTTTCTAAGGTTATCTGTTTTTCTTTAATTGCTTGTACCATAGTCCCTTATCCATTTAGTACTTATGCTGTATCCATATTTTGCTTTGTTTATTTTACTGATCAGTGGATCATAAAATATTTTCCACAGCAATGGTGACATTGGGTCTCCTTGATCTAGGCCATCTTTAATTTTATACTCTTGCATTATTCCATGCTTTGTAATCACGTCTGCTGATGTGTTCTCTCTCATTTTCTATAGTATCTCTATCAATTTTTCTGGGAATCCTATTCTTTTTAGGATTGTTTCCAGGACTCTTTTTCCTACTGAGTCGAAGGCTTTCTTGGTGTCTTGTAGTAGGATCCACATTTCTTTTTTGTTCACTTGCGCATTCTCTATCATGCTCTGTAGGATTATTCTTGGTTTGATTGTAGTTCCTCCTGTTGTACCTGCCTAGTTGTTTTCTTGCAGGGTTTTATTCTCCATTAAGACTGCATCCATTCTTTTCGTAATTATTTTGAAAAAGATTCTTCTTCCTGTTTCTATCAATGCTATTGGTCGTAGTTTGTCCATTTGGCCTTGCCAGTCCTCTATTTTTGGAATTGGATATATGTGTGAGTGCTTCCACTCCTCTGGTGTCTTTTCCTCTATCAAAATATTGTTTAGTAATTCCCTGAAGCTCTCTTGCTCTTTTTCTCTACAGTTTTTTAACATCTTATATGATATTGCTGATGCCCAGGTGCCTTTCTATTCGCTGTTTCCTTAATAACCTCCTCAAGTTCTTTCTTCGATATTGGTTCTACCAACTTTCTTTTTCCTGCTTCTCCTATTTTAACCATCAGATTTTTGTATTCCTCCAGTCAATTTTCCAGTATTTCTCCAGTTTCCATTTCCTGGTTCTGTTTTGCTGGTCGAAGTGCTCTCGTGTCAGTTCTTTGACTTTTTCCTTTTCCAGTTTTATCTGGCCCGTGACTTGGTCCCACACCCTATCAATTTGCTCCCTTGCTGGGTTACATGCCAGGATACTCGATATCAAATTTTTCCGTTTCTTGTTTTTTTGCTATCTTTTTGCTCTTTTCTTTATGGCTTCCAAAATCTACTGTTTTCTCATTGATTTAGCTTCCGATTCACACAACTTTCTTAGGTCCCTTCTCTTTTGTTCCATTTCTATTCTTCACTTCTTGGCTTTCTCTATTTCTTTCAGGTATCGTAGTTTTATTCTTGTTTCTGGCAGTGCTTTGATGTATCTATTGATCTTGTCTCTTTTCTTTGTTGCTCCTTTCTTGTCTCCCACTTTCTCATTTTCTTCTATTTCTTTTACTGTCTCTATTGCCTTGCTTAATTTTCTAAATGCTATGAACTGTGCTGTTTTTATTCTTTTACTAAACTCCTGCACTTTTGTTTTAAGATTTTTTCTTGGAATAACTATTTCTGCTGCCTGCTTTCACCGTTCCTTTATTATATGCCATTTCTTGCTTGCTTCTAATATTGTTTCTTCACTTTTCATGGTTTCTTGTTGATCTTTCTTTTTCCTTATACTTTCTATTTCTTCCCTCCACTCTTTCCATTTTACACCATTCATTTTCTTGTAGTTATACACTTGTCTTTCTCTTGTTGTTCTTATTCTTATTATCTCTTTCGTTATTGTGTATAGATCTATTTCTGTTTCTACTGCCTTATGGTCTGTGTTAAGTGTCTGTCTGATGTCCTTTATATTCGCACCTTTGCATAGCTCTTTTATGTCTTCTGAGATCCATATCATGTCTATTTTGCTTTTTATATTGTTACCCCAGATATATTTCCTTATAGCTTTTTGTATTGTCTATACGTGTCATATAACTCAAATTCTTTTAGCATTTTAATCCATTCCTTTTTCTCTTTTGGCTTCTTTTCTCCTGTTCTATTCATCTCATCTTTGGTTGTATTCTTATCTCCCATGACTATTGTCTCTACGAATTGTCTCTTTCTTCATTCTCTTAGGATTTTTTTTATTTCTGTTAGCATCTCTTTCCTTTCCTGCCCTACTTGTGATGACACATATACTTGTATTACTCCTATATGTCTTCTTTCTTTGAATATTAATTCTACGGCCAGAATCCTTCCTTGCCATCTTGTTATCTTTCCAATATGTTTCGCCTAGTCCCTTTTCACAATTAGACCCACTCCCCCTGAATGTTTTTCTGTATGTGCCCAAAACATCTTATATTTGTTGTCTCCCATTGTCTTTTTACTTGTTGTTACCTTGAACTTGGTGTCTGATATTCCTATAATAGATATGTCATCCTTGTGATCGTAATGTTGCAATTGCTATTTTTTAAACTCCTCATTTAGTCCATTTATATTTATTGTCGCAATTTTGAAGCTTTTCATGTTCGTTCCTTTTTCTTTGTATATATTAGTATTATTTTTGTTATTTTTGTTATTTTCTTGTTGTACCATCATATTTTTGTGATTGTTTTGGTGTAGTTTCTTCTCTATTGCCCTTGTGGCTGCTGTTTCCTTTTTACAACTGCTGCTTAACCATTCTCCAACAGTTCTGATAGCATTCTTCCCATGTGTTCCATCTGTTTTTCTATTTGGCTCTGTCTTTCTGCCACTTCTTCGTTGATCGCTTTGTATGTTGCCAAAGAAATTTCTTCCTCCTCAGTATTCATTTCTTCTGCATCTTGATATTGAGATCGTTGTTCCCCCAATTCTTTCTTTGTGTATTCTACTTTTTTTTGCTCCTCCTCTGGTGCTATCCACCAATCCCATAAAGTATTGATTTTCTCTTCTATACTTCTGACTTTGTTTTCTAGATTGCTTAATCTCTTCCTGATTCCTTCTTATTCCCTGCCTTTTTTATAAATCATTGATCTGGATCTGCTTCTCTTTCTCATTATTTCTGTGAAAGATATAGGTGCTTCTCTTTCTGACCCTTTCCTGAATCTCGACTGGATTGATGCGAATTTTGCCCGTGCAATGGATTTGTCCCTTTGGATTCTTACCTTCTCACATTGGAAGGTGATATGTTTACTCTGTCTGCATTTGTAGCAAAGTCTTTTGTGCTGGTCCACAAAGCTGATTGTTGTTCTGTCCAATTTGAAGGTTTGTTTTTCTGCTGTTTTTAGCTGGTTCTCTGTTTCAAATGCTATGTATGTAAATCTTTCCCTGAAGTATCTGCTTGTTCTTGGGATATATAGGGTTTTCCCTCTCGTTTCTCTTGCTATTTCCTTTAGGTCATATGCTGTAGTGCCTGCAGACAATCCTACTAATTTAAGCACATATTTAAATTTTCTCACGAGTTCCTCTTTTTCTTCTCATTTTGGGAGTATTCTCAAATACTCTTTCTCAAATGGGATCGATCACATTTCGGCCAATAGTTGTATATCCTTTTCTTCTTTGAAGGTCACTGTTGTGGTTTGCCACATTTCTACAGGTTTGATTGCCACCGTTTGGATATTCCCAAACTTTTGTAGTGTTGCTTTGACTGCCCCCTCACTTGCTGAAAGGGGAATATCTCTGACTATCACTGTCAATCTTTTTTCCAATTGGTGTTCCCTTGTTCCACCGGTGTTAGGTGTTCTCTATTTTCATCCGTGCCAAAGTTGATCTCACATGCCTCCTGCATGTCAATGAAATTTCCAAAATTGGAAATGATTGACTTCTTTTTTTCCACTGCTTCTCTTCCTACTCTCACCCCCAAGAAAGTGTCAAAGGTGATACATGCTTCCTCTACCATCTCTAGAGCTTCTGCTGATTCTATGCCTGCCACAAGCTCCATTGAACATGTGTGTCTTGGTTTTCTTTCTACTTCTCTTGGCTGTCCCTCGATTTTTTCTCCTTTTCCTTTTCTTCATATGCTCCCTTCTCCCCTGCCCTGATATCTGAGCCATTTGCGTTCTTGCTGTTCTCTTCCGTTTCTGTGACTTCCTCTTTGATTTCTATTTTCTGTTCTTCTGTTGCATCTTGTTCTTCCTCTCTTGCCTCATTTTCTTCTTCTATTTCTTTGTTTTTTCCTTTTCCTGTATCTATACTTGTTGCTCGTACTGATATCTTTTTTCTTTTTTCCTTATCCAAGCTTTTTGGTCTTCCTGATCCTTTCTTGACAATAATAGTAGCCACTCCTCTTGCTTCTCTTACTGCATTTATTGTTTTTCTCTCTGTACCTCTTTCTCTTCTCACACTTGTCGTTGATGCTTGTCTGACTCTCATCTTTCTTTTTCACTTTCTCGCTGCTTTTTTCCAGTTTCCTAAAAAGGCAATTTTTACTGTGTGGGAAAGAGTTACTTATATAAAACCTTAGAATTCAAAGGATACGTTATATTCATATATCTCCAATTCAAATCAAAATCAAACTCTATATAACACAAGTTTACATTTCACACAACATTAATCAAAGAAAATAAACTTCTATATACCTCCATGAACTTATCAACAATAACTTATCAAAAAATATTTCACACATCATTATGAGAGACTTCAACTCAACACTCTCAGCAAAAGACAGAACTCAACAATCTGAATCCAAATACAAATCCCATATATATAAAAAACTTAATAAAAACTACCTTGATATCTACCGGCTCTTTCATCCTAACAAAACATCGTACATATTTACAGGCCCAACAGGTCAAAGTAGAATTGATCAGATCTAGATTACAAACAATATCACTTCACAAACCACCAAAACACAAATAATTAACACAGAACCCAAATTTCATAATGATCACAAAATAATCACACTTACAGTATCCAACTTTCTTATTTCTAAACTCCCTTAAACAACACCAATAACTTACTTCAAATATAATAAAATTACTAACAAAACCTGGGAAACAATCAACACAACTATCAAATACAAACTAGAATCTTCAATCCTTAATAAGCTCGATCTTCAAACATCTTGAAAAACTTTCGACCTTACAGTCTGAGAAACAATAAATAAACACATCCCAAAAACCAAAATACAGAAAAATAATTCACAAATATTTACAAAAAATGGAATAACACTTCACAAAAAACTACAAAAAATCAAATACTATATCCACAACCTATCAATAGTCTCACCCTTATCAACTGACTCCAATCTGTTAGAAAAACTTCAAAAACTCAAACTACTCCACTCAAACAAACAAGAACTTAAAAACTTACTAAAACAATTCTTCAAAATCACATTTAAAACACTCAAAGCAGAAAATAACCTTCATAAAAAAAATCCATAAACAAAATCATCAACCAATGCATTTTAAATCTACAAGAAAACCCAAAAATAATGATTCAGCAAACTTTCAACCACAAAAAACCAAAAGCATCATTCACCAAAATCATCAATCCTATCAAAGAAGAAATAATTACTGACTCACAACAAATTCACCAAACAATAACAAACCACTATAAAAATGTTTTTTGCAAGAGAACAATTGATAACGAACTTTTATTCAAATGGAACAAATACTACATCCCTATATACAATATCAACTCAACAATATACAATACCCTAATGAACCCAATCACTGAATATGAAATAGCTGAAATAATAAACTCTTTTCCAAACAATAAAGCTTCTGAACCATCTGAAATCACATATACCTTCATAAAACAAACACAAAAAACTCTTCTACCATACCTACAAACAATTTTCAACCAAATTCTAGCCTCCCAAAAAATATCAACAGAATGGAAAAACTATTCTATTAGCAAAAAACTTCAATGGAAATTCAATATCCAAGGGACTCGTCCTATAGCTCTTATTGATTCCTTCAAAAAAATACTAACAAAGATACTAACAAAAAAACTCAGTTCCATACTATCCAAAAACAATATACTACAAAAATCCAATTATGCGGGCTTTTCAAACCAAAGCACATTCGAATCCATACAAATACTTATTCAATTTACAACATCAAAAAGCTCACACAACAAGAACTTTGGATCCTTTCACTAGATATAAGTGCAGCCTTCGACTCTGTCAACCTCAACATGCTCAAAAAATCAATGTATAGACTCCACATTTCTGACACATTTATCACTCTATCCAGCAACATACTCACAAACCGCACTTGCCAAATAATCATAGACCATGGTCTCACACAACATATTACTATCCCTGATGAAATCGACCAAGGAGAAACTCTCTCACCACTCTGATAAATCATTTTTTACGACTCCCTAATAACAGCACTAATACAACAACTATCACAACTCAAACATAACACCATCGCATATATGGATGATCTCAATTTGCTTGCAACATCCAAAGAAGAACTACAAAACAATCTTAACATAGTAACTGAATTCTTTCAACTCAATGACATCAAAGCAAACCTTATCAAAATTAAACTAATCACAATGAACTCTAAAACTCTCAACAAACAAATACACCAAGGTACAACCACTATCACTCCAACATTAAAAAAAGAACCAATATGAATACTAGGTATCTGGTTATCTGAACACAGCATCCTCACCCTCAACTGCAACAAAATAACAGAAGACACTGAAACAATAGTACAAGAACTAAAATCCAAATTTACAACAGGCCACATAGCAATTTTCATCTATAATAAAGTACTTCTTCCACGAATGGAATTCAAACTTCAAATAACCTTTCTCACACCAAACATGCTCAATAAACATCCAAAGGAAAATCGATTCAACAATTAAATACAAATTCAATATCGAGAAAACACTTTTCCAAACATGGTTCTATAATCCATATATCTTTAATATTAAATCAATCAACGATCTACAAAATGAAGTCCTCATCTCCAATCTTCAGTACTTATTAACAAATCCTGCCATCAAACCAATCAAAGAAACAGAAATCCTAGCAATCCAAAATTCTATCTGCCAACCTTTCTGTATCTTCCAAAACCACCAAATTATAAAACACAACATTACAACATATATCATTTTTCTAGCTTGACACTACAAAATAATATTCTGCTCAGAATCTAACTGTCAACACAAACTTCCAGAAGGAATAATCCCATATATTATTATCTCTTCCAACACAAAAACTGGAAAACATTTGCCAAATAACTTGCCAACAAAAACTTATTCTATATAGAACAGCTTCTCAACTTCAATGACAACAAAATCACAAGCTGGCAACACATTTCAGCCAGGCTGGGACTCAATACTCAAGGAAAAACTCCTCTTTGGTACAACACTCTCTCACAACTACAATTCAACCAAACAGGAACAATCCCTGCCCAACCAAACAAAAAAAGGAAATGGATAGTAACTCTCATCAACAACAATATAATAATTGGCAAAAAACAAAAAACAAATAAAAACAACTTACTAGTCAAACACTGGACATACAATGATTATGACTCCAACAAATCTTTAATACTCTCAAAATGTAACAGATATCCTCTCAACATCTACTCCAACACACATGAATGCAAACTACTTATCCCACACAACTGTCTCAATCTATTTACCAAACCAGTTACAAACAACACGCTCAAAACAAAAATAACAAAAAACGATCTCCACAACTCCCTACAAACCAACATAATCATAAACAATCTATTAATAACCATTCCTTCAAATCTACTTGACTCACTTAAAAACAAATACTTCTTCACCACATCTCTAAAAGCTATCGAAGACCTCCATAACTTTCAGAACTCTCTACTGGAAGTCCTATTAACATTCAAATTTAATATTAACACTACAACAGTCACCTGGAACTATGTTTAGCATTATCAATCATTCATTATACACTTCAATATACAATCATTCCCAGCTTTACTTTATACAATTATAATAATACTACTCATCAACAAAGCAAAAAATATCATAATCTTTTCCAAACACCCCAAAATTAATAGTAAAACTTTTGTACCACCACTATTCAATCATAGGAAAAAATGCAAGCTTCCTTACTTCTCAACAATCACAAACATTCACAATATAATGCAAACTCTTCAAATTCCTCTATCTTTCTATAAATCCACCACAAAAATACTCAAAATACAATCCACTAACACTATCATACTCCAAATAAATATCATTGACATCTTTCCTATTAAATATATACTAACAAATACACAAAAAAATCCTCTACCTTCAACTAGAAACTATCTCAAGCAAATTAACAAAACACAATATTTAATAGAAATAATCCACTCAGAAAGAGCAAAAACAACTTTCAAATCCGATTTATTACTTCTTGCACAAATCCTAATATTTCTCAAAAACACATCCATTCCAATCACACAATACCAATCCAAACTGTATAACTTCTGTCTCAAAATTCTCTTCAATACTTTCTTCACAAAAGCATACCTTCACATAACATCCCAAATATATACACCAACGATCTATGTCCATGATGCAACACAAATCCAGAAACAACTCACTATCTTTGGATCTGCAAAGAGAGCCTAACAACACTCAAAAAAATAACCAATGACATGCAAATACTATTGGGAAAAAAATTCAAAAACAACAAAAATTTTGACAAAAAACAAATTTAAAAACTACTAAACACTAACATTAATATTGTTAACTTTGCAATGGATACCCTACAAACAAATACAATCTTTAAAAATCTCAAACCAATACAAACTGATTTCAAAAACATCAACGAAATCCAAAACAAAACACTTGAACTACTATACACACAAATATGGATACCCAGAAATCAGGAAATGATCGCAGAATAAAAATTTCTAGACATATCACAAAACACCAAATACAAAAAAATAACAACAACAACAACACCAACAACAACAATAATAACAAATTCCACAACATACAAAAAAACAAAAAACATCAACCCCAACAACAACAAACAATTCTGAACAATTTCATACCCAATAACACAAATCAAAATGACAAACTAACTAATATTATTCTTCAATTATTTTCTCAAAACTTATCTATGCCCGTATAGGATAAAATAAATTATTAGGGAGGCATTAGCCCTCCAAACTAAGTAGTTACTTTCTCTTTTCCTTGCCTCAAGGTTTTTTTAACAGAAATATACTTAGAACGGTAGTAGGCTGATATATATAATGATGTATCTTAGTATCTTAATATTAATCATGTAATAGTTCAATTGCTCTATTAATAAAGATCATGAAAAATGTCTTACTTAACATTAAAAAAAAAAATATTATATTGTTAATTGATTACAGTATTAATAACCAATTAATTGATTTATATTGTACAGTAGTAGTGAAAAACGATGAGTTATTGCTTGTATACAGGTCTGATTGCACAACAGATAAGTAGTCCCACTTTTCACTATTTAGCTATATGGTTTATGTCATCACTAACAATATTTTTTTCTTGTCTTTGTATATAATAGGGGCAATTCATACATATCACATGATTATGGGTGAAATTAAAGAATAGTACAATAAAAATAGAAGATTTTTATTACACAGGTAATTGTTATATGTTAAATAAATACACTTGCTACCTTTATTTAATGAAGACTAAGTATATGCATATTTTTATATCCCAATAATCATAACTACTGTATTCTATTTATTCTAATTATCTCAATTATTCTTTTATTCTCATCACAATACTCAATATAACATTGTGTGAGAAATCACACCCTTTTCCCTATAACAATATTCATTGCTATCTATATCCCAATTAAAATTAACTTACGATAATTAATTCCTAGCATATCATATTACCATTTTTTCTTTAAAATAAGACTTGTTTCTATCAAGAAGTTCAATTGACCTTTTCATTTCAAATTACATTTCTCTTATTTTCCATGGCACATAACAAGAATGAAAATGACCAAACAATTCAAGAGTTTAAAAGAAAGTTGAAAGTTCGAAACATCAAAGTGGGAAAGTGATTTCAAAATTCTTATATTTCCAATAAACAAAAGTTTAATTTAATTAGAATAAAATAATAATTCAATTCTTAGTACAATATATACATGTGGTGTAAATTATTTTGCTATTGACTCAATTCCCAAAATCCTCAAAAATAATTGCGCCATGACTCAATTATTTATATGTTTTAATAGTGACTCAATTAATTGCATCAAATAATTGCATCAATTGCATCAAGGATCTACGAATTTCAGCAACATGTATAGTACAATATAAAAGTCTTAATAAAATTGATAGTGATTTCAAAAAACAATAAACTTGAGCAATATATATTTTAATGCCACCAGAGTTAGGACTTTATTAAAGTCAAAAGGGCATCCTTTTATACATGTTGGCTTTATACATGTAAAAATGCATATATCTATATAAGGCTTAGCTTCAGAGATATATGGTATGTACTTAATTAACATAAAAAAATATAAAAAAAAATAAAAAGAGAATAATATAAATGATATGCACGCTCTATGATCTTATGCTCCTAATTTGATTACATTAGCTCATAATAATTAATTAGTGGTGTCTTGGCAGCATAACATATCGTCAGAATCAGAATTGCATTGTATTGTCATATATCATTTCTACCTTAAGAGAAAGATAAAAATAAAGAACTAGTAGCAAGGAGGCACTTTAGATAGACAGAACCACTGTGATATGCTAAAGTTTCTAGAGACATACAAATTAGTACAATTCTGAGATGTATGAGGTCAAGTGATAGAGGCAATAGTGATTTGTTTTATAAAAGTCAAATTATTTATTTGATAAAATATATGTTTAAGCCTGCCAATTTTTAGGTGAAATTGAAGCCTTTATATATATGTTTGCATTATAATATTTTCGTATAGGATAAATAGATGCTATAGTAAAAATAAAAGCTAAGATATAGATACTATTTTTGTCAGAATATTCAACTATAGTAGCATTTACATAGATAAATACTTTGGCAAAGATAATATAGAAAGTAAAGATAAAATAAAATAGAAATGTTCTAAAAATGTTAAAAGTGCAATAGATACAATAGATGCCAAAGGTGCAGTAACAGATCTGTAATACAAAACTATTCTATAACAGTTAACATTTCAAGGGTCAATACTAATGAAAATCAGACAAGGGTATTGAAGATCTTGAGCAAAATCAAGTGTAACAATAGTTGAAAGATAGATTAAATTGCTATTAGTTAAATTAAGAATTAGTTTGCTTGTTAAGTTTTTTGTGATAATTTACTTTACTTTATTAAATGTTGTTTTGTTTTTTGATATATTTTTTGTTATTAGATAATTAAGTTTGTTTTTTTTTATATTAACATATTTCTACTTTGTATATATAATAATATACGATATATGTTCTTTAAATAAATATTACATCTTAAATATAAGTTGTCCTCATATATATCTAAATATTTTTTATGCAGCTTGGTTCTAATTAAAAGTTGATTTGCAATGATTTTGGTTCTAAAAGTAAATAGTAATATAAATTTGATTTGATTAGTTTTTTTAAATTTTTTGTTGACTTTAATAATAATTTTGAACTCTTATAAAGTTGAAAGCTTATAAGAGACAGATTGTAAAAATATTAATAATGAAGTAAGTAATATAAAGTGTGTTACACAAGTAACACTAACAAGTCAAATGGAATAAGTAAAACTATATAAATACAATAGTTCAATTCATGTTTCTCTAGAATAACTGAAACTTAAAATATCTTGAGTTTATAATTCTTTATTATATCTAAGACATGTAATATACAGATAATATTTAGTATATAAAATATAACATGTGATAATTAATTCCAAAAGGTATTTGATATTATAATAATATAAGTTTGCAAATATTAATAGTTCTATTTTGTTTTATTTTTAGTTTCTTAAATTATTATATAGAATTTTAAAGATATCAAAATGATTAAAATAAAAACTAGTTTATTATTTTATTGTTTTACTTTATATTATATACTTATTATTTCCAGAGAATCAATAAGATTATATGTACTTATTTAGACTTGTATTTCTACTTTATTTATTTATATTGAAAAAACAGCTATATAAGAAAAATAGTTTTTCTTTATAAATAATAGAATTGTTTAGTTTCTCTTATGTTTAATAAAGTTTTTTTTATTAATTATAAATAATATCTTGTTTATTTTATTTTATTTTTTTAAAAAATTGCAAATAAGCATTTAATATAAGAATTTTATTAAACAAGAGTTTATAATTATTATATTAAAGATCTTTATATAATTATAAATTAATTTTAGCTTATTTCAACTTTTTCTATTAGTACTTGATTTGCATCAAGTAGGTGGATCCATGCTAACAGTGTTGTGTAGCTAATATCTATTCAAAACAATAATACAATTGTAAATGCAAATATATCTTTATTTGTTAAGTTATTATTTATTGTCAAATTATTAAATATTTTATAAAATATAAAACTTTTATTTTTAGTATTATAATTGGTTTTCATAATTATAATTTTTTCTATTTGATTTCTAATGTTGATTATATGGTGGCAATTATTAAACATTCCTTTTAAACTTTGTAAAGAACTTCGAGTGCTTTGTTTAAGATTGCATCTTTATTGCTTTGTATTTTATCTAGGAAAAGTTGAAGGTTATCAAGTGCAAGATTAACTATGTTGGATACTTTTGTTGTGATAAAGATTGATAGAAATATTTTTTCTGTTGCTAAATGTTTGACATGTATTTTTATTTATAAATTTTATAAGTTTGTTTTTCTTTTTTCTAATAGTTGATAGAATATAAACACATAAGAAAATATATAGTTGATTTTTTGGAAATGCTTCATATCATGGACAAATATTACTATTATATAGGTTAGAATATCTTTTATAAAATTTGGATCTTGTAAAAAATTGGTTAGCTATCAGTTTAATTCTAAAGACTGTAAAGCTTCTGAATTTCAATTAGTTATTTTATTTTAATTTTTTGTTAGCTTTGCAGATAAGCTCTAAGGCCAGCATTGAGAAGTGCTTGTAATTTGCTAATTGGCTAAGTTGTATGTCAAAGAAACTGGTATAATAGTTAATGAACTTGATTTATTGTATAATACTAGTGGTATATATATTATTAATTAGTGATAAAGTATTATATGTTTTGTGAAACTGATATTTCACTTGAGGAGTTGAGTGGTGATTAGGTTTTGACTTCTTTTTTAGTGATTTATTCAAATGTTATGTTTTTGTTATTTACTTTAAGATTATGAGTCTAATGTATCTGCTATATAGAATTTTGACCTGGTGATTAATATATTCTGATAGATTTATATAGTTTAGTTTAGTTTGAAATAGGTATTTAATTGTAAAGTTAATCAGGATTTTCTGTAAATTTTTTAATAATTTTGATCAGAAACATGATCAAGGATTTGTAAATAAAAATTTATTTTATAACAGTTTGTTATGTTATTGTATATGTTATTAGCATAGGAAAAGTTATATGGTATAATCACGTACCATGATTGTCATGGCATGTATCTTGAAAATTGAGAAATAGCATTAATAATCAATATAAAAAATGTAGTTATAGTAGCTTAGATAACTTATCTAATAATTTATTCTAGTCCTGATAGTTTATTTTGTCTTTAATTGTTTTTCTTACTCTTCTTATAAATTATATAAATAGTAATGCCAATATATAAGCAAAAGGAAGAGAAAACAATAATAATAACAATATAATTAGAAAAATTGAAACATCTAAAAAAAGAAAATTTTAATTAACAGCTTATCTTTTCAAGTATATACAACTTAGGGAAGAATAATTATCACTATAGAACATAGCCTGGGGTTATCAAGCAAAAGATTGGTATCAGAAAAGAAGAAAAAAGCTTGTTAATAAGAGAAAACCTTGGTTAGATCAATCTTATATACCTTAACTTACCTCTAATAATACAGTATAATTTTAGATTAGTGAAATGACTGACTTGCTATTTTTTAGTTCAATAATGTATACATTTTTTATAGTTCTAATATTTATATAAAAGAGAAAAAATATATACTTTGTTAATTTTTGCTATTAGCTCTATTGAAAAATTGTAATAAGGATTCTTGAATAAGCAGAAGTAAGGGCAAATATTAATTTGATATTTTTTGGCTATTTGATTAGTAAGTGTTAGCCAGTAGTTCTAAAATAATATAGGTTGCAAGTAGGGCATGTCCAAATGCATATGATGTTTGAAAAGATTTGATTTCTTCAATAAAGGAATATAGGTTTTTCTATTGGCAAGTTTTGATGTTAGAAGTTTAACTGATGTTATGTGAATCCTATTTTGGAGCTTTATAATGTTTAAGCTAGCCTGTAAGAACAGGACTTTATTTGAGATGGTCTTTTCAATGCTGAGTTTATTTTTAATAACTATGTTAAATTTTGCTTACAGAGTTTTAGTGTTATTGTTATTAAGGATCAATACCTGAGTGGCATATTCAATTTGTATTGATATTATCCAATAAAAGACTGTTTTGTAATTAATTCATTTTATTCTTTTTAATTGACAATTGCTTTGATAAAGTTTGAAACTTTCTCTTTGAAATAATTTTTTGTTACAATGAATAAGAACTTTTTGAATAGATAGATTCTTTATATAGTTTGAATTGAACTAGTGTATTTTAAACTATAAGAAATTGTTTTTTCTAGTTATTTATAGGCTTCAGTTTTATAATGAGTTTATTTTACTTTTGTTACATTTGATTGAATTCAGAGACAGAAATGAGCAGATTAGTGATGCTTTGTAGAGTTTTCATATTTTTATTAATAATAGTGATATTATTTATATAGGTTAAAATAATTAATTTGTTAATAGAATTATTGATGACTTCACAAACTATTAAATTATTGAAATAGTTTATAATAGTGATGTGAGAGTTTTTCCTTAGTTAATTTTCTTATTAACTTCAAATAGATCCGAGTTTATAGTATATAATAATTTTAAGTACTTTATAAAATAATTCTTCTTAATTAGAATTATAAGATACTACAGAATTAGCAGTTTCAAAACTATAATTAAAGTTTCAATTATCATATTCTTCTTCTTGAAGTATATAAATAAGTTCTTTAGTTTTGTATATATATAACATAATATCAATATTGTTATATTTTCCTTTTTTGAGAGGTAAAAATGTTCAATGCATGTGTGTTTTTTATTGAGTTATTTATATTCAATTACATATATATTTAAGTTAACCTCGCTTTTACCTATCCATGTCTTTTCAGGATAGAATAAATTATTAAGGAGGCATTAGCCCTCCAAGATTAAATAGTTCCTTTCCTTTTCCCTGCTCAAGGGTTTTTTATCGGAAATATATTAAATCAGGTGGTAGGCTGACATGTATAGCAATGTATCTTACATCTTAATATTAATCATGTAACAATTATTATTTTACTCTATTAATAAAGATCGTGAGAAATGCCTCACTTAACATTAAAAAAAGTTAACCTCGCTTTTAAACCTATAGACTTACCCAATGTACCAATTGAATACCTATATTGTTATATTTTTTTTTGTTCTGTAAATAATTATATAGTTGTAAGGTTCTAGATATAGGATCTATCTTACTTTTTTCTTTAAGTTCTGATGTCTTTAATTATTAAAGAGTAAAGTGATTAGTTACAAGATAAAAATAATTAGTTTTGAAATATTGATAAAAGTATTCAACTAGATATTTATATTCCAGAATGGAATAGTTTTGCTCAGGTTTGATTAAATTTTTGCTAGTATATGCTATAATATATTCTTGTTTTTTTTTCTTATTGAGCAAGCACTGCTCCTAATCCAGTATTATAAGTATTAGTATGAAGGTAAAATAATTAGTTAAAATCAAGATATTTCAAAATTAATGCAGAAATTAAATATTGTTTTAGTGTTGAAAATACTTTTTCTTGTGTTTAGATCTATTTAAAGAGCACTTGTTTTTTTAGAAGTTTATTCAATAGTTAGGCGATAGTTGAAAAGTTGGCAATAAATTTCCAATAATGATATTTGTAATCTTTACTGATTCAATATAATTTATATATGTTTCATACTTTGGTTCTTAAAAATTTTTTATTATATCAATAGAACAAATATTATTTTTTATATAGTCTATATAGTTGGAAAATTATTAATCAATTCAATAAGAATGTCAAAAAACTATATAATAACAAATATAATATTTTAGTTGTATTAGAATTAAATTACTATTAGAAACTTTTCTTACTTATTGACCATTATATTAACTTTATTCTAACTAATATTCAAATATCTTTTATTTAAAATATGAGTTTTGTATTAAGAATATTTAATATATTTTCAAATATTTTAAATCTTTTAAAGAAGCTATTTGGCAAGTTATTGAACTGTTACATAGCATAATAAATAAAATCTTTTCTATATCAGACTTTACTAATTGAATTTAGGCAATGACAGAATTCATAACTTAATTATATGATATAATATAGTAGATATGTTGTTCTATAGTTGACACTTTACCTTTTACAGAAATAAAATAAAATTTTAACAATACTTTAAATCCAAATAATCTTTTCAAACCAACAAACAGTAATATTTACAAGTCATAATTAAGTTAATTAATTGATTATTTATTTTATATTATTATTAACTTATTTATTTAATATAAATATAATTATTTTAAATGTATTTGTAATCTAATATTTCTATTAAAAATTCTATTGTACTTAATACCAAGTAGGTATTTATAGTTTTTTAGTATTATCTAACAGTATATATTGTTTTTACATAATTACTATAGATCAGTTAGCATTTAACTTATTGTATTAGTGTATAAGAGATATTTTTTTTTATAATGTAGTGGAAATAACATAATTATGTTATTTCCACTTAGTTTGGATTATGACCACTTATGAATGACATATGAATTGCAAAACTCAAAAATCATTTAAGTGATACAGTAGATAGATTACAAAACTCAAGTCATTCGAGCTATAAGTATATTGTAAAACTCAAGTCACTTGAAACAGCTTGTATACCCTTTAGAAAGTCAAATTTGATATTGATAATGTATTAATCACTTATATAAAAATTTTTTGTAAAGAAATATTTAGATTAAGTTAAACTAGTTGTGTCCTATACTTTATTAAGTTCTAATTATTTTAGAATTCTAATTTTGATAATGATTATGGCCAATGTACAGGGTCACATTTCAGTCATCAAAACACTAATGCAGTGTCATATATTAGATCATATGCGAGATACTGTATGATTTTATCAATGGTGTGATTTAGTAAATAAATATGCAGTAGAATGTTCGAAAGTATAAAAAAAATTGCTCATTTATTTTCTGTGTAATGTTCAATTTAAAAGAAATGTGCTCATAAAATATCTGATCGCATATAAAAATAATGACAATAATTCATAAAAATAATGGCAATAATTCATAAGAATTTACCTATAAACAATGGTTTATCTATATGTTTTTTGGTTTTCTATCTTTTTGCCTCTTGCATTGGCAAGTACTTTATGCAACACTATAACACATAATGTTTCCACCGTTGCATTTTCCAACTATCTTTCTTTCCTTTCTGGATTTTTATTGTCTTTTTTTAAGAGTCCAGATGAAAGCGATAAAGATTTGATTGCAAAAATTAAAAGGTTCACTATAAAAACCGGCTATTTTCAGTTATTTCTACTTTTATCATTTATATCTTTCCTCACAACACACTTTTTTACTCTGAATAAAAATGAAATTCCAAAATCTATACTGATACTCTCCTATATCGAATATGCATTCTCGGGACTTTTTTCCTTCGCAAGTTTTTCTAAATATGTGGAAGCAAATTATCGTTTGACAATTAATCTTTTTTCAGTTTCTTGTGGAGTATTAACAGTAATAGAAGCTTTGATGATTCACTATTTTCCTTCTACTGGATACATGTTGATTTTTCAATGGATAGGCTGTTGTGGTATTGGATTATATATCCCATTATACATTATGAGGATTTTAATTAGTAATGAAAATACCGATCTTGATAGGGCATTCAATATTTCTCTTCTTTATGCTTTTTGTATCCAAATTTATATTTATGTCGGGTATGTTTCTTTTTATTTATACTGCAGTGAAGGGTTATTCTCCTCTTTACTTCTTTTTTTCTCTGTATTTGCATTGAATAATTGCGCTCAGAAATATTATAATGTTATTCATCAAGTGAATAACAATGAACAATTTTCTTCAGTTTAATTAATATAGCTAATTATAATAAGTTTGTACTATATAACGAATTAATTGATTAGTAGAATACAATTTATTATATTGAACTGAGTATATAACTTTACTTTTTTGTATATTGAGAGGGGCTATTCTGAGGTGTCGCCAGATCTGTGCGCCTTCGTGTTACATGACAGGAGGTTAACGCATCGCGCGATCACCTTATGAGAAAGAACAATCAATAGGATATGATTATTGTATGTCATGATTGATTACATTTTTCATATAATAACATTAGCATATAGCCATATAGTGGGAACAGCGAATAAATAGGAGAGAAAAAACAAGATACAGTAGAGGGTAGTTCGGCTAGTAATCGTTATGCTCCATCGCTTTTTTAAAATAAAATATATTGGTCAAATTATATACTTTCTTCGACAAGTGACGAGATTCTGACACATTAGCACAAGACTCGCCGATTGACCTGTCACAATATAAATATTTCTAAACATAAATGCCAACTAATCCCATACCCATTTAAATATGCCGAATTTTTGTCACTAGATGTCACTAGTTGTTTGAAGGTACTTGTGACAGAACTTGTGACGGCTTTTTGAGAGTTTTGAGCCTTTTCGCTTTCCTCTTGATTAGTTTTATATATACAGCTTGGGACAGCTTTTATGGGAGATATCGAGCGGGGAAATCCCAAATAAAAAAATTGGCGCAATAGATATTATCAAAGGAAAAAGAGAAACACCAGTTGATAGCACTCCGTTAGATTACGTAAATATTTATTCTAGAGCTTGGCAGGATGAACCAGATAAACGTCCTACAATTGAAACTATTCTAGAAGATCTCGAAAAGGTTAAGTTACGACCAGTACATCAAATAAAAGCCGATGTAGAAGAATTTTTTACTGATGATAGCTTGAATTTATTCGAAGATTCCAATATTTCGATTAGTTGCAGTTTCATCAAAATGCATAGTAATGCAGGTCATTATTTTATAATTTATAAATTCAGTTATTATAACTTTCCATGCCATATTAATTAAAATCTTTAATATTAGATATTCTTAAGGACCTAAGAAATAAAGTTCAACCATACTTTATAGAAGGAGAATATGTAAAGGCATTGGAACTTTGGGAAGTTATTCTTAATTATCCTCAACACATGCTAGAAGATCGGAGGAATGCGTCGATATGGGATCTTAAAAACAAATTTATAGATAATTCAGCAAGAAAAAAATTGACTGAGGCTCTATGCAAAAATATCACCCTGACGGAGTTAAATATAGCATCTAAAAATATAGGAGAATCGGCAGGAAAAGCACTGACTGAAGCTCTATGCAAGAATATCGGCAGGAAAAGCACTGGCTGAGGCTCTATGCAAGAATACCACCCTGACGGAGTTAAATATGAGTTGGAATGGTATAGGAGAATCGACAGGAAAAGCACTGGCTGAAGCTCTATGCAAGAATACCACTCTGACTAATTTGAATTTATATAATAATTCAATAGGAGAATCGACAGGAAAAGCACTGGCTGAGGCTCTATGCAAGAATACCACTCTAACTATTTTGAATTTATATAATAATTCAATAGGAGAATCGGCAGGAAAGGCACTGGCTGAAGCTCTATGCAAGAATACCCCCCTGACTAATTTGAATTTATATAATAATTAAATAGAAGAATCGGCAAAAAAAGCATTGACTGAAGCTAAGAAGACTCGAAAAAGTTATATCTATATTAAATACTAAACCAATAAATAAGATAGCTTGGAATCACAAAATTTATATATTTTAATTTAGTCATTTGGGGATCATTGTCGGGAATTTTCAGAAATTCAATACTTCCAGCAGATTTTAGGATAGCCGAGATATAGGCTGTCATAAAACTTATTGTTTCTTAAGTCCAAATATAACGATTACAATTAATTTATATTATATAACTTGTATAATTATAAATTATTTTAATTACACTCATAATATTTGTTTATATTCATTTTGCGAATGCATATTTTGACATATTTGTGGAGGAACAGTGGGTAAAGATGAGAATTTTTAGAATAGCGTAGATGTAGACGATTTTGAAGTCTAGTTTAGTAACGCATTAAGTAATTAAAAAAACAAAATAACATTTAAAAGAGAAACTCTACCTTATGTTTAGTGTGCCAAAGTAGACTTGTAACTTGGGCTACGCGACTACGAGAGAGAACCGAAGTTTTTCCTAAGGGAATTGGCATTGGAAGGGTTCTAGGTTAGTCGGTAGAGAAGTTAAAGTGAGAGAACGGCCAAATCGGAAAAACGCTTCAAGAGTTAAAGGAGAAACTTACCTTATTGTTGACCGAACGTAGCAACAAGCAATGTGGGCTTGACGAATAGTCCACAACAATATATAACATGTTGTCAACCAATAATGTCATAAACGAACATTAATTTTCTTATTATGACTCACAGAAGGTAAAAAGATTATTTTTATGTTAAAAGTTTTTACGCTTTGTTAATATGTAATATCACTTATTCTTAAATTTGGAAGATAAAAGAGTTAGATATGGATATAGACTAGGGATTTAGTTAATAATGATGCACGACATGCTAGAAAGATAAAAATTATCCGAAATTTTGATATCATGGACAGAACCCTCCACACTTAAAGAAATTATGAGAAATACAGTATATAAATTGTCAATACGCTTAATTTATATTTTGTGTGTAATTAAATTTAATTAGACAAGTGCTCGATCTGAATCAGAAATAGCAAATTAAATATGCTTGTAATAAAGTAAAAATTTCAACTCCCATAATCTTATTAAGAGAGCGAAATAAACGTTCTAACTAAAAATCAACATTCGTTTTTACTCAGAAATTTAATAAAGTTTTAAAGTTTTAAATTTTAAATCCGAAATGAAATACTTTTGTACTACATATTATGACTTTTAAGCTATATTATACCAATAAAAATAAATTAAAAAAATTAAAATTTATATCCTAACAAAAAAAAACTTTTACACTTTATCTTATTTTGCTTAAAATTTTCTTTTAGAAATTTTGAATTATTTACTTTTTTTTTTTGTTTGTTTTCTTTTCTATATCTTTCATTTCCTTTTTTTATATTCTTTTTTTTTCCTTTTCTACTTTCTCTTTTTTAATCTTTTCTACAAAACTTTAATTTTGTTTTTGCATTTATTTTTTTTTCTTTTTATCAAAGTCTAATTTTTTGATTGTTTTATTTCTTATTTCTTTGATCAATTATTTTTTTTTATTTCTTTGATTAATTAATTTTCATTATTTAAAAATTATATTAAAAAAACAATGATCTTTTTAAGATATAGTCTTTAACAAGTTTTTTTTCATAAAATTGACTTTATTTTTTTTTACTGTTAAGATAAGATATATCTTATAATTTATATTAATAAAGTAATTAATTATTATTATATAATTAATATTAAGATATGAGATATATAAACAAAGTTAAACTATATATATATTAGTCTATCACCTATTGTAGTAGATATATTTTAATAAAAAAATTTTTAAGCAGAAAAAAAGTTAATAAAAGAATTATCTACATATAAGAATAAAATAAATTATGAAAACATAAGAGGCAAGATCATCTTATATAAAAAGAATGTAAAGGTATAATGTTTTAAGAAGTATAGTATTTAAATATAAGATTATTATATACTGTATATTAATTTAAAGTCAGAATTAACTACTTCTCATAAGTTAAATATAGTGTTATGTATTGTTTCTACCTTAAAAGAAAAATAAAGACAAAGAATTAGTAGCAGGAAAATACTTTAGATAGATAAAACCAATGTGGTATGCTAAAGTTTCTAGAAGTATAAAGTTAGTACAATTCTAAGATATATCAGGTTAGGCAAAAGAGGCAATAATGATTTGTTTTATAAAGGTCAATTTATTTATTCAATAAAATAAAAGTTCAAGCCAGCTAATTTCTAGGCAAAATTGAAGACTTTATATACATGTTTAAGATATAATATTTTTATATATGATAAGTATATACTATAAAAAATAATAGAAATATAAAAGAAATATTAAATTTGTCAAAACAGTTATTTATATATGTTAACATAAAAATAAATGTTCTGGCAAAAATAAAAAAATAAAGACAAATAAATAAAATAGAAAATATTCTAGAGCAAAAATAACACAAAAAGTATAGTGCTAAACAATAACAAGAATAGTAATACAATGGATCATCAAAAAGGTCTGGCAATTTATTTTTTTAATTTTTTTTAATATATATATAATACAGGTTTTTTCTTTTATTTATATTAAATAAACTCATGATTTAACCATAAATGCAATAGCTATAAATATGGGTAAACCTTTGTCCTTGGATCAGCATGGTGCAATCTTATATGGGCACGTTCAAGGTAATACAAGTCGAACTATTGCCGGCAGACTAGAATAAAGAAAAAGTACAGTTAATGCCATCATTAAACACTCTAAAAAAACTGGAACAGTCATTCCAAATAAATCACCAGGCAGACACTTGCTTCTTATCTCTCTTGATCAAGGATCTTATTATGAATAATGAAGAAAATAATCACTGTTTGTCTGTCACAAAAATTAGAAATGTTTAGTTAACACATACTAAAAAAACTATCTCTACTATCACTATTAGACGGAACCTAAAAAAAATAGAACTTCGATCATACAGACCCTATCTGAAACCATATATCTCTGAAACAAACTGCGAAAAACATTTAGAATTCACCCTTTAACATAAACACTGAAAACCTTGGCAATGGAAAAGAATTTTATTCTTAGACTAATTCACATTTACCCTATTTCAATATAGTAATCGAATTTGGTGAGAAACAAATAAAGAACTTAAGCTATTCTGTATTTCTGCTTTGGAAAAACACAGTCCAAGCCTAATATTCTGGAGTGCTTCGCTTATAGTGGCTTAGGTCCTATTGTTCCTCTCTATAGATCGGTTACTAGTGCTGCACATGCTAAAACTGTTAAAAAATATGTCGTACCCACCATGCAAAAATTTTTTTCATGTCATGGTATTTTTCAGAAGGATAATGCAATGTTGCACAAGTCAAAAATCACCACGGCTGTTTGCAAAGCTCATGGAATCAAAAAATTATCATGGTTCCCCAGAGCCCTGACCTGAATTCTATAGAGAATTTATAGCATGAAATGAAAGAGGCAATTTGTAAAAAATCACCTGCCTTGTCAAACCTTAAAGAATTAAAAAAAATGTGAACCGTGCATAGAGAAATCTTCTGTTTGAATATTGTCAAAGACTGATTGACAGCATGCCTGATCGAGTCAATGCAGTTATTGTCGCAAATGGATATCATACAAAATATTAATAATAAAAATTATAAATAGAAGTTTAATAAATAAAAAAATAAAAAAATTTTTTATTTTTTATTTTTTTAAGTTAAAAAAATTTTCTATTTAAAAGTGACCAGATCTTTTTGATGACTTACTGTATAAGAATTATTCCAGAATAGATAGTATTTCAAAGGTAAATGCTAATGAAAATAAGACAAGAGTTAATAAAAATCTATTTTAAATCTTGAAATTTCTTTAAGAGATACACTGTTTTTTTCACTTTAGATTGATTTTTTTAAACCTGCTTTTTTTAAAAATTATTTAATTATTCTTTAGAAGTTTTAAATTAGTAATGTTTAAAAACTTTGCAAATGCTTTAACTTGATATTTTAAAACAAATTCAATTATTGTAATAATAGCTTTAAGTATATTATTTATTTATTTTATTAAGATATTTTCTAATAATAGAAATCTAAGATTTTTAATTCTTTTAGATCCTGTTTTAAAATTATTAAGATCAATATTAATCCAATAATTTTTTTGTTTAAAATTCTTGTAATAGTTTTTAAATTAATATTCTATTTTTTTAGTTAAATATTGATTTGTTAAATATAGATTTTTTCTTTTAAAATACAAATTTCATATTTTTGATATCCAAATAAATTATATTTAATAAACTTAAATTGTATTATTTTAAATTTTATTCTTATTTGTTTTGTAGCTTTTTAAAAAAAACAATATATATAATTGTTATTTTTTATAAAAGAAAATAAAAAATTGTTTATTTATATAAAAAAAAATAAAAAACTATTTATTTAATATAAAAAGAAATAAAAAATTATTTATTTAATATAAAAAAAAAAATAAAAAATAACAATAAAATGATTTATTTTTATAAATAAAATAATGATTTATTTTTATTTAAACAAAAAAAATTTTTTTTTTAATATTTTAATATACAAATACAAATTTCATTTTATACTATCATATGTATAGTATATTTTATATATATGCTATAATTATCAGTAAATTAACAAATAATCAGATTAATATATAGTAGATAGTCAAAAGTCATCGAACAGTTTAAAAAAATTTTTTTGGAGAAGTCACATAACTTCCAATTTATATGAAATTGTATTATAACCAAGTTATAGTTATGTATTTATTTATTTACATTTTTTTTTATTTTTTATATATTTATTTAATTTATTATACTTTAATTTAATTTAATTTTTTTTTTAGGCAATCTACATAAAATTTCGAGAAAAGAACTAATGGAAGCCTAGAGGGTGGCCATCATTTATAAATACAGTTGTGGTGATTTTTATGTCCAAATAGTTGAAAGAGTTGATTATGGTTGTACTACAGTTTTTGATACTGTAAAATGTCACATCAAAACAAATTCTACTGTACCATAATGTCAGATTGGGTGACCTTGTCTTGTCAAGACATCACAATGCAACTGTTTCAAAAAAATGATTACTAAAAAAATTGTCATCTTATAGTTAACAAAATACAAACTCTTTGGCAAAAAAAAACTGGTCAGATACTTTCTATACGTATTGTCCATCACACTCTTGATCTTATGGGCTTAAAAAGTTATATCACCCAATACAAACTTTTGATTTTACTGAAGAATATCAAAGCACGATTAGCACAGTGTAAAGAACATGAGAATTGAATGACAAATAATTGGTCTAAAGTATTATGGAGTGATGAATCAACATTTTCACAGTTCCAGCATGTAAAAGTCTTAATGAAATTATGGATGATTTCAATTAGACAGTGAACTTAAAGAGAGATATTTATTGAACTCAAACAAAAAGTTAAGTTTATTCAGGTCAAAAGTGCATCCTTTTTATACATTTTGAG
>CAJVPV010000160.1:0-27078 GCA_910591835.1 Acaulospora morrowiae
TATAAATTTTTAGAAAAATATTTTGATTATTTAAAAAAATAAATGAAAAGCAACTTTTTAGTTAAAAAATTTTAAACGTTATAAAAAAAATACCTTACGATTTAAGGGATAAATATTAATTATAAAAAAACCTATCTAACAAACTATTCATTTGTTCAAATAAAAAACATCAAAAAGCATATAATAGTTTATAATTATATGTACATTTATACAGATGTAAAGAAAGATAAAGGTTTAATGTAATTTTTTCTTTATTATATTTTTGCTCAATTAATTTAATTATTGTTATAAATCTTTTATTAGTTTCATTTAATAATTCTTGTCTTACAATTTGATATGACATATTTTAATAAAATTAATTAATATTTGGTGATCAATTTCTGGAAGATATTTTTATAAAACAATGGTCACATATATTATGAAAAAATTTTTTCATTGGTTAGCAATAAAGTTTAAAAAGCTTTTTTACAGTTTATTTTTCTTGAAATTTGGCCAATATCAAATAGTACTTGAAAATTTTCTATTTTTACTTATATTTCATCTAATGCATTATTTGTCAATATATCTTTTTTAATTCATATTTATTTAACAAACTATTTACCAATACCTAAAAAAAGATAATGTATTGAATCAATAATCAAATATTGAATAGGATCAAAATAGGGTAAATGAAAAAGCTTGAACTATTTAGCTAGATTCTCATTAACAAAATACTTTCATGCTGCATTTATATTGCAATTTCTTCATTCAATAGTATTTTATATATGTGTTGCTAAATCCTTTGATATAAACTATTTGTTTATATTTTTCATATTATCAAAATTATATTGATTATTCATATAATTGGCTTTTTTTTTACAACAGCGACAAGATACTAGTGTCTAAATATATCCATATACTTTGTGCACTACAAAAATATTATATGAAACTAAAATTAAAACTGCTCGAATTATTCTTTTTTCCTTATTTTCAATAATTGATTCTAATATTATTCTTTACTATAATTATATCAATTTATTAACAATTGTATAAGATAATGATTTATTTTGTATAGGCTTGGTTTATTGGAATCTGGTAATATGTTAATAATTAGCATATTTT
The DNA here is from genome assembly GCA_910591835.1 of Acaulospora morrowiae. Taxonomy (NCBI): domain Eukaryota; kingdom Fungi; phylum Glomeromycota; class Glomeromycetes; order Diversisporales; family Acaulosporaceae; genus Acaulospora; species Acaulospora morrowiae. Next base: position 1,102 of record CAJVPV010000160.1, read on the forward strand.
CATACTTAAAGCATATATTGCATGGCAAATTGACAATGACTGTATATATATATATTTTTTAAAGTGCACCAGCGATAATTGTCTGGCTGAGTATTTATTCAATAACAATGTTTACATATATCTTTCGACATTACTATCTAGGACTATGCTATAATGTATTGGTTGTCAACTATATCTAATACTTATCGGGATTGCTCCAAATAACGACGTTTGCTATAGCTTGTTCCTAACTATATTAGGTATAGAGGCTAATCTACTGAACAAATGTAATTTTTTGTTGGACCAGTAGCGTATGTTTTCACTAGTAATCGGACAGCTTTATTTCTAACTGGAGAGGAATTAAGAAGAAGTTGAAAGGGGCACTAGGGGTAATATCTATAGCGAATAAAGCTACATGATTACTGCTTGCTCCATTAGAGATAAATCCCTTTACCACCACCTGCAGCTGGGCTAACTATTTAATTTCTTACCTGTTCAATGATACCTAAAAGCATTCAAGATACTTATAACTGGTGCTTACAGCCTGAACACCGACTTATACATTGCAGTGAACAAGACTTATAGCCAGAAGCCTTCTCAAGATAAGTACCACCAGACTGGTTTATTACTGGATTGGGATGAGACTAGGGCAAAAATCTGCGTGAAAGACACCAGATATTAAGGGAAGGATTACCAAACCTACTTATCGAAAGTGGACATCTCATACACCTTGCAACTACTGGCAATTATCATAACACCAACCAGATGTTCATCGTGCCATGACACCTATTCTGGGGATTACAATCCCAACATCCTACTGGATCAGCGTGCAAATGACTTCTTATGGGAAACAGAGCATAACAGGTTATGGCCCCAGATACCATTTTTAATTCGGTTTAATTGCCTTAATCTGGGGTTGAACTGGTATCTTATGATCTGACCTATGGAGTGTTAACCACTACACTATGGATCTACAGGTTACAATGACTGTATATATAACACCAGTACTATATATTTTGTTATTATATGTTAAAACCAGTCAATATTTAATAACAATCCTAAATACAAATTGCCTGTTTCTTTACTAAAAAATAATCTAGAATTTTTATCTTTAAAATTTTTTCAAATATTGTTATCATAAATATTACATAACAATTTATCAATATTTAATCAATTCATCCAATACCCCAAAGATTAGATTTAAAATCTGGATTTATATATATATATATACAGTATATTTAAAATCGCAAATAGATATTAAATGCAAGACTTTTATTAAATGAGAGTTTATAGCCATTACATTAAAGATCTTTACATAAGTAAGTTAATCCTAGCCTATTGCAACTTTCTGTTAGCACCAGCTTACACCAAGTAGGGTGGGCACATGCTAACAATGTTAAATGGCTAATGCCTATTCAAAACGATGATACAATTGTGGGAGTAAAAATATTTTTATCAGTTAAGTTATTGTTAGTCACTAATGTGTTAAGTATTTTATAAAAAGTCATGTTATTGTTTTTGGTACTATTATTGGAATCTGTGGCTGAAGTTTTTTTTCATTTAACTCCTGAGGTTGATGATGTGGTGGCTGTTGCTGATCTCTCTTTCCAGACTTTGTAGAGAATTTTAAGTGCCTTGTTTGACATGTCACTTTTATTGTTTTGAATTTTGTCTAGAGGTGATTGTAGGTTTCCAAGTGCAAGATTAATTATATCCAATGTTGATAGTGATACAAATGTTAGTAGAGATCTGTTTTTGATGTTTGTCTAGTGTGAGCTTTTGTTTAAATAATCTATAAGTTTTTCTTTTTTCTTTTCAAGTGTCCGTTGGGCATGAATGCATAAAAAGATATGCACTTGGTCCTCTGGGTAAGCTTCGCATCGTGAACAAAGATTACTTTTGTATAGACTTGGATATCTTTTGTGGAGTTTGGTTCTTGTAGGTAGCTGATTTGTGATGAGTTTGGTTCTAAATACTGATAGGCTTCTGAATTTCAATTAATCACTTTCTCTAAGTCTTTTGTTGGCACTGTGAATAAGTTCTAATGTAGGTCTTGAGATGGTCTTAAAGGTTACTGACTGGCTTAGGAGAATATCAAAAAAGTTGATGTAATAGTTGACGAATTTTATCCAATGTATGATGCTGATAGTGTGTGTGTGATTAATTAGAGATAAGGTATCATATGTTTCTGGAAATATTTGTGGAATTGGAAGACTATTAATAGGATCTGAAGGTGGGGGACTCTTGTGTTCTTTTTTTGTAATCCATTCGAATGTTATGTTTTTGTTATTTTGCTAGAAATTTATTATTCTGATATATCTGCTGTATGGGATTTTGACTTGACAATTGGTGTATTCTGATATTTTTAAATTCGGTTGGACCTGTAGCTGGCACCTGATTATTGAATTGATAGGGGTTTCTTGTATAATCTTTAATAAGATAGGCCAGAATCCTGTCCACGGATTGGCATTTAATTTGTAGAGTACATTAGTATTGGGTTTTTGAATAATAATTTTTTCATTAATTGTTATGGGTAGTGGCAAGGTTGTAGAAGATTTGGTTATTATAATTTGTGGTAGAGGGCATAAAGGAGTAGAGAAAAGAAAGAATAGTTCTTCAATATTGTTCAGTAGAAATGAGTAATTATTACATGTAGTTATCTATGTTAACTTGGTATTGATGAAGTCTTTTTCTATAATGCAAGATTGTATGTTACAGGAACACTGTTGAATTTTCTTGTTAGGTAGAACTTGGTAGTGCTGTCCTTTGACTATTTGTTGTTGGGTTGCGTTTCTTCTGGTTTTGATCAGATCAACTGTTCCATTGTTGATGCATGCCCGAAATTGAGGTTTTGGATTTGGTATTAGAAGTGAATTTCCAACAATGGCCTGATTTGTTGGTGGTATGTTCTTGAACCAGTTTGGAATGGGGCCTGTAGATATGTATCCTCTGTGGATGTGAAGCTCATCCCATGAGAGTCTGTTGTTAGTATTATACACATAGGTGTCTTTGATGGTTTTGATGTTTGTATAGAAAAGAGAAAGTGCTATGGATTTATCAATATTGATTGTAAGTCCGATGGAGAGGTTGTAATCTGAGATTTCGAATAGGCAAGGGTAAGGGCAAATATTAATTTGATATTTTTTAGCTATTTGTGCTGTCAGTGTTAGCCAGCATTCTCTAAAGTAGTATGGGTTGCAGATTGGACATGTCCATATGGCGTGTGCTGCCTGGAGAGACTTGATTTCCTCAATAAGAGAAGTGCAAGTTTTTTTGTTAGCGAGTCTTGAGACTAAGAGTTTGACTGCTGTTATGTGGACTTTGTCTTGTAACTTTATTATGTTTAAGCCTGCTTGTGCATGTAGAATTTTGTTCAAAATAGTTTTCTCCACTCCCAGTTTGCTTTTAATGGCTGTGTTAAACTTTGCTTGCATTTTTCTGATGTCAGTGTCATTGGGTATGGTTACTTGAGTTGTGTAATCTATTTGGACTGATATTATCCAATAAGAAGCTTGTCTTGTGGTTAGACCATTTCAACCTTTTTGGTTTGCAATTGCTTTGGTGAAGTTCGAAACTTTTTCCTTGAGAAAATTTTTTGTTGCAAGGGAGGAGAACTTTCCGGAGAGATAGATGCCAAGGTATCTGATTGAGCCAATATATGGCAGGAGGTGTATTGGTATATCTTCAACAAGAAGAAATTGTTTTCTTAGGTCATTTTTTAGCTTAAGATTTGTTATAAGTTCTATTTTGCTTTTGTTGCATTTGATTAAGTTCAGAGATAAGAATGAGCAAAAGGTATCAGTCGCATTTTGTAGGGCTCTCATGTTATTGCTAATGATAGCAACATCATTCATATAGGCTAGTATTGTCGATTTGCCAATATTGTTTTGAATTACTGCACTAACCATTGGGTCATAGAAAATTGTCCAGAGTAATGGTACTAAGGTTTCACCTTGGTCAATTCCCTTATTGATTTCAAGAGCATTTGTGAGTTTATAATATGTAATTATTTTAAGCTCTCTTCTTCTGAGCAAATCAAGAATTAGTTGGCTGATTTGATTTGGAATTTTTATTCGATTCATTGCAAGCTCCAGGCTAGAGAGATTTACTGAGTCAAATGCTTTTGAGATGTCAAATGATGCCATCCATAACTCTTTGTTGATATTGTTTGCTTTTTCAATTTCTGAATGGGCAATTGAGATCAGTTCCATTATGCTTTGATTTTTGAGGCCAGCAAAGTTATATCCTGACAGAATATTGTGACTTGAGATGATTGTTAAGAGTCTATCATTCAGTATCTTAGTGAATATTTTCCTACTGGTTTCTATAAGAGATATAGAATGTGTATCAGCTAGTTCATGTGACCAGATAATTTTTTTTGATAGAAGAGTGACTGCTGATTGTTTCTAAAATTTGGGGATTTCTTTTTTGGATATCGCTTTGTTGAACAGTTTTTTGAGGCAGTGTTTAACAGTTGAGCCAAGGTTAGTCCAGGCCTCGTATTAAATGTATGTTAAACCAAGAGCTTTCTGTTTTGGAAGGTTGAGGAGGACTTGCTTGATTTCATTTGTTGAAATTTCATTATGCACTTCTTCAAACAGGTCATCTGGAAGATTTTCTTTTGGTAAGTATTCTTGTTGCCAACTCTCGTTGAGAACGAATTGGTTAGGGGCTAGAATATTTTTGAAATGATTGATGATTATTTCTATGAGTTGGTCGGGATCATCTTGTAGTTAGTCTCCATCTGATAAGATTGAAAGATCCAGGGTGGGCTTGAGGTTTCCAAGAGCTTTTTTAAATGCATTTTTAGGTTTGAACCAAAACCTAATATAGTTGTCTTGAATGTTTCTCTGTATTTCATTAAGGATAATTTCACTAGCTTTAACCATTTTTTCTTTTAAGAGAATTTTGAAGGTCTTTCTAAGGGATTTGAGTGTTGGTGGATCATTAGAAAGGGCTCTATGTGCATTTTCTGCGATGGGATGGAGCTTGTTAGGCTTTTTGTTTCTTATTATCGAGTTGATCGCTTTCTTGATGGATTTAATTGCAGTTTCATGGTGTCTTAGAGAATTCAACTTTTTTGTTGGGACTGATTGATCTCTTTTTGATATGATGGCAACTTGATTGTTGTGTTTAGTGTTTTTCACGATAGGTTGGGCACTGCTGTACAATGTAGTTCTATATCTTCTTGTATTGTGTTGAGTTGTTCTTTACTGGCCTTCTGAAATTAATAAGTTTTGGTTGAGAATGATATTCTGTTGAGTTTGTATTTGAACCAATCTAATATTGTATCGACTTGTTTATGGTCAGTTGGTATGGCATGCTGTTCTGAAACTTTGTAGCAAAGGATTTTACTTGCAAGATTTTTGGTAACCCAGATTTGGTCAATCCTTGATGCACTGGTGAACATGGTGTATGTATACAGGTGCTCCTTACCTGTAGCTTTTGCAATGTCTATGAAATTGAATAGATATTTATAGATATTTCTTTTGAACGAGTGAGAGTGTGCGTTGATTAAAAGGGCTGCTTTAGAATATGAGTTAAAGTCTCCAGCCATTATAATGTGTTTTTTGTGATGTTGTTGAATAAATTTTCTGATAGAAGACACTGCTGTTCTTCTCATACTCCTCTCGTGTGGTAGATAGCAAAAGATTATTATGATATCCACTTTTGGTTTGAATTTGAGATGTGCAGCACACCAGAATTTATATGTGTGGCTATAGCTTTCATAAGAATAATACAGGCACCATTTGTTGTTGTATTACTTGGTTGACTTGAGATAATTATATTATTATTCGAAATTTTTGGGAGAGAATTTGATAGTGAGGTTTTTGTTTCTGTTGCACACAGGATATTTCTTTCACTTTTTATTGCTTTGGTAAGTTCATTAAGCTTTGTTTTTTGTGTAAATCCTCTTACATTGAGAGTTGTAATGTTGATAAGATTCTTTAAAGAGGTGTGAGGTTTGTTAAAAGAGGATTGCGAGTTGGACTGGTTTGTATTCATTATTAAATAAGTTTGGGGAGAAGAGTCATTGCTGGTTCAGGTGACTCTGGTTCAATTATAAACTCGGGAGGGAGTCTGGTAAAGTGGAAAATTTTATTTAAAGTTTTGATGTTATCATTCAGGTGGAGGTTGTCTACCAGAGGTAATGTAATATTGGCATTAGTTTCAGCAAGATATTTGGTGGCCTCAGCGAGGTTTGGTAGGTCTGGTAATAGAGGAGTGATCCATTCTCTTGGAATTTCTCCTATGTATTTGTTTCTAATTTTGCGATGGTTTGTTTAAAGTCAAGTGCTTCTCTGTTCATTTGTTCTTTAGAGATATCCAGTTCAGCATTGACTGTACTGAACTCATTTGGTATCCTGGGTTTGTTGGACTGGATAAGATTGTCCTTGATCCATTCTGATTCAAGAGGTAATTTGATAAAGAATTTGTGTTTTAGGTCCTTGATAAGTTCATCTGCCTCTTCCTGAGTAGTAACTGGTAAGGGGATAGAATTGTTTTCACTATACCAGTGAAAGGGTGGAAGTGGGCGTTTTACTTTGATGTAGTCGAGTGGAAGTTATTTTACTGCATAGTTGTTGTCTCTAAGAAGTTGAACTTCTCTTTTGAAGTCCTTAATACTGTTATCAACAGGGAAGTATTTGGCAATATAAGTTGGTAAGTCTTTGTATGTTGGTAGAAGTTGAAGTTTGGGTAGGGGTAGGTCGAAATATGAGTTAGGAAGTTTGCATGATACATAGTAGAATTCTCTAAGCTTGTCAACTTGAAACTTTAGGTCAGCAAGTTCGCTTCTTTCTGTGAGTGGAAAAAGGTGTTCTGTTTCTCTGTTAAGATCTAGAGAGTCTGTTGGAAGGTTTGGTCTTTTTGCAAAGTATAAGGTGGGCAGTAAGTCAAAGTTGTAAAATGCTCTGAGACTGCTTGCAACGTCACAAGTATCGCTGGCCTTAGTAATTGGAATCGCTTTGAGAAGTCTAACTACTATTGATATGAAAATATCCTTTGGATCCTCAAGGAGTTCTGATAGGTTTTACTGAATCATGGCTTCGCAGGTTTGATAAAGTTCTTGGTAATTGACTTTTTCCAGAGATGGGTCCACAAAAAAATTAAACCTGTATTCTAATAATTGAGCTACTTGCCAATATTTGAAGAGGTTAAGGTCTGTGGATCTAAGATATGCTATGAACAGGGTCTTGTTGATTAGTTTTCTGATTTTATGTTTGACTGATCTTGTGATATAGCCCAGGTTATTAACTTGATGATAGTTGGAGTGGAATTTTTCTTCAATGGATTCATATTTTTTTTGATGTTGTCTCTTGATTAACTTGCCCTTGGCAAATGTTCTAAAGAAGTCTCGGTCTCTGTATTTGATTTTTGCGAAAATACCTTTCAATGTCGTCCTAGGGGTGCCAGTTGTGTCAGCTTTGATTTTGAGAAAGAGATTGACTATGTCTTTGGAAGTTCTGTTACAGTTGTTGAATTCTTCACATAATTCTAGTATTTTTTCTTGTTCGTCAAGTAACGTGTTGTTTCTAATGTTGTTTGTATTGGTAGGTGTATTGTTTTGTGTTGATTCTAGTGCTTTGTTGGTTTCATCCACCCAGGAGTTGGAAAGAGATTCCAGAGTTTCCACTGATTGGGTGGGAGAGGGGTGGCCATCAATTTCCATATTTGTTGTAGCTGGTTGTCCTGGGTCCTGTGGTGAGTGATGGCTGGCTATGTTGTGTCCTTGATTGGTGTGTTGTACTGTGGAATTTTCATTTGATGTTGTGCCGGTATTGAATTGATCGTCACTGTGTTCAGGGGATACTGCATGAGGGCTGGACTGATTGGTGTTGTGTTCAGGGTACTTGCATGAGATATTTCATCTTCACAATCAAGCTGCATGCTATTGTTATTGATCCTTTCCCCAGTTAAGGCAGGAGTGTTTGAAGGGGGTATTGGCATTTTGGTTTTTCGCTCCAAAGAGAAGATTTTGGCTGTTTTATCGATGTTAATGTCAATTTTGTTCCAAGAGACATAAAGCCTGTAAGTGAGTTTCTGTTTGATTAGTGCTTTCATGATTCCTTCTTTGTCACTGTCAGATAGGCAAAAGGTATGTCGGTATTTGAAGAAAGAGTTCATTGCTTCCAGAGACATAAGGTTTAAGATATTGGTTTTGACTTCAGTGTAATGATTTCCAAGTCTTTTTTTGTGTACTTTGAAGGAGAATGAGATTATTTTAAGGACTTCATGACCATTTTCTTGAAGGCACACTGGTGTCAGCCATGCTTTAGGAGGGTTTTCAAATTTTGGAAGGCGGGTATTGGTAATGGAAAGGGTGGTATATACAATGTTGATACTGTTATTTTTATGGAAGATTATGGCGAGGCCTTTGTTGACATCGATGATAAGGACATCCAATAGAGTATGAGTTGGTTCGATAAATTGACCCTTGAAGGATGAGAAAGACCTTCCAGGGTTCTTTACTGTTTTTTTTGACAAAAAAATTTTTGGTTTCAGTTTTTGGTAATTTTTTTAGATGCAAATTTGTTTGGGAGAGAGTTTTTTCCTGGATTTTTATATATTTGAAATAATTGCTGCTAAATAGTTATATAAGAAAAAATCAATTTTGACTGGTTAATACTTCTATTTAATAATTTGAATTATATAGATAATAAATTCTTGCAAATTATTTTTTGAGTTGTTGAATTCAAAATTTAACATAAATGTACTTCATTATTGATATTCAATTGTTTTTTCAAAAACCTAATATATCATCTTATTTATATAATTTGTAACATTTTTGATATGCTACAATATTAATGAATTGATCTGATAATCCAAGTAATTTTTTGGTCATATATAATAATCTACAAAAAAATTCATATTTGCTACTATCGACTTTAATTAATATCAATTTCATAAATTTTATAAATGCTTCTGTTACAATATCTGACAAATTAAATCTTATTTTAAAGTTCATAATCTATAATAAAATATATATAAAATGATTATTAGCAAATTTATTAAAATATGGTAAAACTTTATAATCAAAAGCCAAATAATTTTCAAACATGTCATCAAAACTGCTATTAAAATTATTATTAATTTCAAATTCATATTCATCATTTTTTATTTTGAATTCAAATTTGTTATTTTTAATATTAGTATCATTTGGTATTAAATTTTGTTGATTATTGCTTAAAGTTATAATTCAATTTAGTAAAATATTCTTAATTCTTTATTAAATAGTAAATTCTTAATCTGCCAAGTTTTTAGGTTTTGTTTTTTAACATTTATATAAAAACTCTGTTTGTGAATTAATAAGTAATCCATCATATTTATCACAGTTGCAAGTAACTTTCATTTTTTTAGGTTTTTTTTTTGAACTTTCACTAAGTAAAGTTGAGATTGAATGCTTTTTTACTATTTCAATTGACAAACATTAAAAACATAAAGTAACAAAAGTCATTATTTAACTTCAAATTGTCAAATATTAACTAATTTTAATATAATACACAAATTTCAATATAATATAACAAATTTTTATTTAATAAGACTAAATGACAAATATAATATAACAATATATTATAATAATACAAAATAATGCAAATAATAATACAATAAATATCAAATTATATAATAAAACAATATATAAAATTTTATATAAGTGTTTTTGTTAATTTAATCAAAATTAATTTTTGCTAAAATGTTTAAACAACAAAAAAAACCATTTGATAAAAATATTTATAGAGAAAAGTTACAATATTTGTTATCTTCACAACCTTCAAAACATTCTTTACAATTTTAACAATTATTTTCATTTGTTATATCAAAAAAACATATAATAGCACCTAGTATTGAAGGTTCAATTTCTGTAATAGCAGTCAAATTACTCAAAAGAAAGCTATCTCTTACATTATTCAAAAGCTTAGTAACTAAAGTTGAACAAGTATAGACTCCTGAATTAAAATCTGTGACTCAAACTCAGGAAGAAATAGACAAAGATATAATTTAAATTATTTTTGAATCATAAAACCTACTTTTATTAATTTGTTAATTTATTTAGAAAATAAAGAATTATATATGAAGGTAAATAAATTAGAAAAAGCAAATACTAATTTAAAAGCACAATTAGTTACAATGGAACATATAAATAAAATATTTTTCAATAAATTAAATCAGTAAAAGAAGTATATTAAATATCTAAAAAAGAAAAATAAACAACTAAAACTATAAATTGATATTACAATTAATAGTAATTGTAGAAATTACAAAAGTAATATTTGAATCTCAAAATCAATCCAAACCTGAAAATTAATCCAAACCTGAATATTAACCTGAACTTAAATATTAACCCAAACCTGAATATGAATCCAAATCTGTGCTTGAAGCTGAAACTGAATATATAATTTCAGATTCCAAAAATATGTTGAATATATTAAAGAACAGAAGAATTTAGCCCTCCAAAAAAGATAAAGATATTGAAAAAGGTAAAGTAATAGAAATAGTCAAACCTTTAGAAACTGTTTCTAAAGATGAAAAAGAAAAGGAAGCAAAGGCTGAAATAAAGATTCTGGTGAAAACTATTCCTAAAAAACTTCACTTAAAAATAAATGAAGTTTTTTCAAATAATGTAAATAAAAAAATATTAAGCAAGTTAATATTCAAATTATTAAAATTAATAGCTCTAAATTTTAATTCATCATAAAAGCAATTGAATGATTGGTTAGGTGTTTTACATTGTTATTAAAGAGAAAAATATCAAAAAACACAGGAAAACTAAATGTAGACAATTGTTGCTTATATGCAAATAACCAATTAAATGAGATAAAATTAAATGATATTTATATTATATTATTTGTATTAATTTTTATCAGATAATAAAGAAAAGAACAAAAAAAAAAAACTTTTTTCCACTTTCTTGTCTATGTTTGAAAATTTCTTTTTTAGGAAATTTTTGAGTTGTTTACTTTTTTTTTACTCTTCTTCCCTATACTCTTTTTTTTCTCTTCTTAGCTATTCTTTACTTCTTTCTAATGATTTTTTTTCTCTAGACTTTACTTTTTTTTAATATATTGTTTATCATTTTATTATTCCCCTGGCTAGTGAACTTTCTTCTCTCAAAAGCTCTACAAAAAGTGACAAGATTTTTATAGGACATGAGTTTTGGAAATTTTGCTTTTTCTTAACTTATCAAAAAAAACAAATGATTTACCTTTCCTAAAATATTGATAGGTTATCATTACCAAATTTGATATTGTTTACTTGTTAATAGTGAGACTATATATATCTAAAAAACTGATATACAATTATTATTATTTGAAAGTATCTAAGGAATTTTACTTCACAGTATTCAGAATGATATGGTAGCCAATATCAATATAGCTAATAATAAGCTAGATTAGTTTGCAGGTGTTATGCTGGTAATTGGAAAATCTAGTAGAATAATACATAAAGATCAGGAATTCTAGTTATCTTTACAACATAAGCTAGTGATAACAACAAAAGTTTCTTATTTACTCTTTAACAATATAGGTTTTATTATACAAGATTAGATATCAGTATCTTTAAGAAACCCCAAAACAAAACTTCACCCATAAAAAAATTCTGTCACATTTGGAAAATGTGTATACTAAATTCTTTTTATGACTTGAAAGCAAACTTATATAAAGTGGCTATGGCACTTTCATGTAAAAAGATAATCACAACTTAATTATTTCCAATACTACTCTGCTTGCCAAATATCAAGACACATTTAAGAAGCAAGCATTCCAGTCCTACTCATAACTTGAAAGCAAACCTGTATAAAGTAGCTATAGTACTTTCATATGATTAGGCATTCAAATTAATTTCATAATATAGATTTTAAATTTATTTTTACTGTATTTCTTGAGTAATGCCAAGAAATTTAAAGGTATAAACCTTTGTAGACTTTGTATTTAACTTTTTCTAGCAAAGAGAGATATATGTTATACTAATAATATTGTAATCTTATAATTGCAAATCTAAAATTATAATAATAAAATAAAACATAATAGCTATTTGCTCCTTCAAAAAAAAAATAAAAAAAAATAAAAAAAAGAACATGAAAAATTAAAAGTACACAATTATTTATTGACAAAAAGTTCAAGAGTATTGTGAAATATCAGAAAGAATTGATAGATATAGTTAAAGAATCAAGAGTCTTTTTGGTTGAAAAAAGTGAAACTGATTCAAAAAATGATAATAAGAGAAAAATAAACATATATAACTATTGTTGATATTCTGATAAGATATATTTTAGTAAATAATTTTATGTTGAACAATTAATTTATTACTGATTATTTTATAGTTAAAAGATTTATTGGAAAATTTAGATGAATATTCAAAATTAATTCAACTATTTAACTGATTCATAAATGAAACTATAACAAATTTTATTGTTATAATATAACTTATAAAAAAACTTATTAAGTTGGAAATCTATAGATATCTGGTGAAAATCCTGATTTTTTTTGAAAAGTCAGATAACAACCTCTCAAACAATATTAAAAAACTATGAGAATTTTGATGAGAAAGAATCTTTTATTAATGACCAAAAGATATTGTCAATATTAATTTCTCAATAATCAAGAATATAGACTTCTGGTCAAATAACACTAATGATTAGGCTAAAATACATATTCAAAATTACATGATATCTACCAATCCCAAAGCTCTAGAGTAATACAAAACCTGAAACTTATAGTAATTATTAATTCAACATAATTTTATTAATAAACATATATTATCAAATAGGAATTGATACCAAAAAGTTATAGAATATCATTAATAAGTTTAATTAATATTATAATTTATTTATTACCTTGTTTTATTTTTTTTCTTTATTATTTTATATGATCTTCCAGAAAAATCACTAAGATTATATATATATTATTCTTTATATATTTTATTCTATTTATTTATATTAGAAAAATATATATTTAAAAATTGTATTTTCTTTTAATTATCTTTAGGATTATCTGTTTCATTCTCTATTAATAAAGTTTTTCTTTAATAATAATAAATTATTAATGATCAACATGTTTCTTTATTTAAACCATTATGGACTTATAAATTAGAGGATGAAGAGCAAGAAATAGAACAAAATAAAAAAAATAAACAATTGGTAAAAAAACATAAAAGATAAAAGATATTTGATTATGAGAAATTACTTATGTATTCAAAAAGAAAAGAGTATTAAACTGGAAAAAATGCATAAATAGGTAAAATTCAGAAGACAATATTAAAGGAAAAAATTAAAGAAAAATTACAAAAAGTATAAGAAATACAAAAATTACAAAAATTATAAAAAAGCACTTCAAAGTAAAGAAAATTCAGCATTATAAAATCTTCGAGAGTTATAAAAATTATGGCAAAATCAACAAAAGAAAAAAATAATTATAAGCAGAAAGATTTCAAATAAAAAAAATAAAAAAGGAATTTAGTGAATAATGAGTAAATAATTAGTGAATAATTAGTAAATAATTAGTGAATAATAAGCAAATAATTAGTAAATAATAAGCAAATAATTAGTGAATAATGAGCAAATAATTAGTAAATAATGGGCAAACTATAATTAATTAGTAAATAATTAGTAAAATATTGATGAATAATTAATGAATAACTAGCAAATAATTATTTCAAATTTTATATATTTTATATTTTTAATAAATTTATCAAGTATTAATTAAATTTGTCAAATATTATTATAAATACAATTTTTTTATTGAAAATATACAATTTGATTTTATCGAAGTATATAATGCTAAATGATTTTGTTAGCTTTATAATTAAATAATAAAAATCTATTCTAAATACTATAATTTTTATTACAAAATTGTAACTTTATTGTCAAATATTTTTTAACTAAAAATATTTTTTTGTTAAATAATTTTATTGTTAAGTAATTATTTTTTTGTTGAATGTTATATTAGTTTTTGTCAAATTATTATATTTTTTAAATATTGAATAGCATAAATTGAATTAAACAATAAAACTTTAGTATAAACTTTTATTAATAAATTTGAATTTAATCAATTATAATTTGGCAGCTGAATAACTTAATTTGAACTAATATTATTTCTGTTAATTAATCAATATTTTAAATTTAACCAATCAAACACAATTAATTTTTCAAATAAATTTCTACAACCAAAACACTATATACTGATTGACATAAACAAAATCTATTCTGATAATAACAACCAAAACAAAATTCCACTACCAACAAACAAATCAATTACTAATTTTATTACAATAACAATAATACTATTATTACAACCAATCATCTATTAAAGAAATATATTATCAATATTTTTGTATATTTTGGACAGTAACCTGACTATTTTAGAAGTGTAACTATTGTATTTCAATAAAATAAAACTACCAGAATAATATATTTAATGATTTTATCTGAATTATTTATAGCTTTACAATTAGTTTTTTTTTTTTTTTTGCAAAAGGCATTAAATGCAAGACATTTATTAAACTTTCATTTTTATGTCATTACATTAATGGTTTCTAATATACAAAGTAAATAGATTAATCTTAACCTAATGTAAATAAAGTTAACATATGCAAATATTTGAGAACCCAAGTAAGGAAAAAGGAGAAAAAAAGATAAAAATAGCTAGTTACTAGTTGTATTATAAATCCCATATACATGTATGTGCTCTATAAGTGGTGATAGTGGAGGGTAGTGCAGTGCTTGGATTTTGGATTGTGGCCTGGACCCATGTAATCATGTAGTCAAAAATAGTGTAATTAAGGGTCACTGATTCTGTCCATATTGATAATCCAGATATTAATATGATATGATTGACTTATGCCAATCTTTTGACAAGAATAAGCTGCTTATGATTTTTGTTGTGAAAAATTGGAAGCTGGGTAAAACAAGAAAACAATCCCATTGTTATTCTTCTTGAGTGATGTGTAAAATAGTGGTATTGTCAGATATTCAAAATAGAGTTGCTCATAACTGTATGCTTCTGACACACTGGTTAGCAGTCTAGGTCCTTAGCAAAGCAAATCTTTATGCGATTGGTATTGCCAGTCAAATTTCCTCCTTTCACAACCTCTTCTCGCATTTGATTGATTTGACATGTAGTTATTGATTATGAAAAGGTGTACCTAGAACTTTTAGGATAATGAGACTATTGACATTCTTATGATCTTGATCTTTTAATCAGAGTAAAACAAAGTTAACTTTTTCTGTATTAAGTTCTTTAGGACAAGAGAAGAAATCTTGAGAAAAAGTCTATATTTCTTAAGCAAGTAAGATATCAACTTGAGTAAAGTAGATAGTGTGGTTGAGATAGGAAGATAATAAACCAAAGGGTTAATGAAATGGAGCAGTAAAAGAAAGAGAAGCCTAGAAAGAAAACCTTCAAAGGGAAGGGAAACTGTTTATCAGCAGGGAAGAAGATTTGGGAAAAAAAAAAAAGAAAGAAGGGAGAAAAAAAAGGTAAACTGCTCTTATGTTTATAATTACCAAATGTACACAAAGCCTTGCAAAGAAAAGATTGACTGCCCTAAAACCTTTCTAATCCTTGTTTAAGACTGTTATTATATGTAGGAGTTGGTTTGCTCACGCTTTCCTAAACATGAGTGCTTCTTCTAGATATGAAATCTCAATGGTTAGAGGAGTCTTATGTAGTATCAACATATTTCAGACTCATTCTGCTCAAAATTTCATCTTGCGCAGAAGAAAAGAAAAGAAAAGGGAAGAAGATTTTTAAAAAAAGAAGTTTTCTAATAAAGTAGGGATAAGTGAAAAAGAGTTTTTTTTTTTTTAGCTTTACAATTAGTTTTTTTTTTTGTATTTATTACTTTGTTTAATATTTTCTTTTTTTCTTAAATTTTTTATTTTTTATAATCTTTCTATATATAAACTTGAGTAGGTATTCATAGTTACTCAGTACTATCTTAAATATATAATGTTTTAATATTTATTTTCTTTATTGTTTAAATAGTTTATATAGGTAAGTTGGCATTAGACTTATTAGCTTAGCAAGTTATATAAGAGATGTTGTTTCTTTTTTCATATATAAAATTTAAATAATTATATGATTAATAAAATGATGATGTTTATCTACTTAAAAAAAAATTCATTAATAAAAATTAAAACCTGTTTATATGAATATATAATTTGAATGCTATAGCTCAAATACTATTTATTATAAAGATATTATTTAAAATTAATTGATTTTTAATTGATATATACTATAAATTTATATTTTTAAAAATCAAAATTGTCTACAATTATTTGTTATAAATTTAAATTAAATATTTATATTAATTTTTTAAAAAGTTAAAATTAAAAGTAAAAATAAATAATAAAAATTGTAATACTTTAATTGTAAAAATATATTTATTAAATATTCACTTAAAATTAAAACTAACAATATATTATTTATTTAATTTAATTTTCTTATATAATATATAGCTTGCAAGTCAAGTCAAGCTTTTAAAATTCTAACTTGAATTATAAAAATAAAACTTGAGCTCGACTCTTTTGAGTTTTGTATTGAGCTAGCTTAAATTAACATAATTTTTTCAGAGCTCTTTTACTAATTAAATATTCACAAAACTTTAATATATTATTTCTTTTTATTATAAATAATATATATTGATTATTTAAATTATTATTTATCAAATTATAAGAAAAATTCAATTCTGGTTTTCTTTGAATTGGACTGTATCTCTGTATCTTACTCAATTAATAAAAATCATGAGAAATGCCACACTTGACATTTAAAAAAAGAAAATATTTATTTTATTTTATTTTTAAAATTAATGTCAAGATTACTTTCAAGAATAATTCATTCACGAATTTTTTTGATTGATTTTTTCGTTTTGATAATAATGCGAGATCTCATTTAATGATTCATGCTAAGAGATGAGATTTGAATATTCGGATACCTAAAATTTCGTTGAACTGTTTATATTTCATTGTAATTTTATTATAAAAAAAAAAAATTATTTCATAATATTCGGATAAATTGATAATTAAGTTTATCATTAGAGGGTATCTTTAAACTAAACAAGATGATAAATTTTAGATTACCGTAAACTAAAAATGAGTTTCAATTCTTTCAAGTTTAAAAGAAAAATTTTATAGATAGGTACAACAACAACATTTTATACAAATAACAATCATTGCTATTATTATCTGCCATACACATCGAGACTTTATTGCGGAGCGAAAGAATTGATGTCCTTTATCGATCCTATTTGTATGTACAGTGTAATAGATAATAACGTTCGTTTACTAAAATCGTTGAATCACGCAATTCTTTATCTTGAGAATTCACTGGTTTTCTAATTTTAAAGACAACTTCTTTTTTTATAAATGAAATTTCTATTAGTATCAAAAGAAAATAGATTCTTGGTTTTACAGACTTTTTTTTAAAAAACGATATCTAATAATACTTTATTGAACAAAAATAAATTTTGACAAACATATTTTTTATTGGTTTTTTCTCTTTACTTTCGCCTCTGACCTTTTACCCAAATATATGCTTGTGCGATAAAACAGCATTGCTTTGTTATGCCTTTGATTTCATATGACGAATGAGTTTTTAGAAACGAAGTTTGTGACACAAACTTGTTGTTCGAGAAAACCGATGTACTATAATATGCATGAGGCGGCGCCAGTGCGATACTAATTTCGTATGGCATATGTTATTTTCTTATGTGCCCACGTACCTCGATGTTTTATTCAAGTAGAAGCGTCGACCGTTAAGTGCATGCGTAGCAAATTTGGAATACAGCCGATAAAATTCAGTTCGGGGATTAAACTAAAAATTTCCGTAGCTGTGGGTGAGCCTGCAGTTTTTTTTACGTGTTCGAACTTTTTGAATGAACAATCCGCAAGCCAATACTATTTTTATATCCATTTGAGGTATCCCCTATGGCTATTACTTATATACCCATCGGGATTCCAAAATTTACGATGCTCCATCCCTGAATGTAATCACTTGCATTTTTGCGTCACAATGATCTTTGCGTGAGATTGCAGTTGTGAAAAGAACAATTGAATTTCATATTATGATTCACGCGTGTTCCTCTTTGCGATACAGAAATGCGGAGTGCCATATCTATTCGGACACAAATTCGTTTATCCGTGGGTCGTATTTATAAAAAAAATAGTGTTCTAAGAATATCTCGTGGCACAACTACACAACATTTCCTCGAAATAGAAAGCTCTAACTGCAAAGGGAAAGCTTGAATACTAATCCGCTTCGCACACTTGACATGCATTGAATTTATCTTATCAGAATCTGACTTGATTTCTTAAGTCGAGAACCTTTGACGGACAATAAAATAACGGAATCGCTGGTAAGTCAAAGAAAAAACAGGTTCAAACATGATTACAGGACAGATATAATTTAAATGGTTAATAAGCGAATGTATATATCACCTTTTATAGGTAATTTTTGTTCTCAATAATTAGGCGTAGCAAAATAGTTTTTTTAAACACAAATTGGATGCTGACCGATCAATAAACTGAAAATCCTTAATGATATCGTGGCATCTTGTGCTAAACGTATTTTTTTTTTTGATTACATTATGATTGGCGTTTGGCTTGGCTAAATTTATCATTGTAAGTTAAATTAAACCTTTGCACACATGCATGTACGTACGTATGCCTGCCAACACTGCTGACACAACAGCAATTGGAAGAATGTTTCCCAGTTTGACATAATACTTATTATTTAAATTTACCTCCTAAACTTATAAAGCCCGGCTAAATTTCTCAAAACTTAATTTTATTTGGAAATTTTGAATGAAGGCATGTATTACGCTGTTTGTGCATGAGACAACGAAGCGCAGTGAAACATTAGAAAAAAAAAAGAAGAAAAAAAAAAGGCACCAGTTGATGCGGTATCGTGTGCATAGCATGCGAAGGACGGAATACATACGTACATCCATTCACAGTTTTTTATATCTCAATTCTACTTTCCAAATTCCTAATGCATCTTCCATCAAAGACCCGCCATTCTGCAAGTCTTGATGCAATGTAAGGAATTTTTTATAAAAACGTAACAATTTCTATATTTACGTCGACATTCTGGATTTTCTTCTTTAAGAGTGCCGCCGATATCCGTGCGCGGAATTCTTTTTCACGATAGAGATTACATTTATAGTTAGATCCGTAGGTGAAAATGGTCATCGAATTCATTGGTCTATAAGTTAACATACTGTGTAAGTATGTGGCGAATTTGTCATTAGACGAAAATAGGCCCTTTTAAGTCTAAACCATTCTAATTATTTTTTACCTTTTACCTCTATATTGCTAATCAGCCACCGATAATCGTGGCTTGGCAATGACTTCATGGAATTCGTACTCCTAGTGAACAAAACGTCGTGTCCAATCAATAAATGAATAACATGCATTAATAATTCATTTGTGATTGTCATCAAGTAATAATGTCGATGTTTGCATGAAATATAGTAAACATTTCATTGCTGTGGGATTTTCGTTGAAAGAACAAGAAACCCCATCCTCTATACAGCACCTGCAATTATTATTCATCAGTATAATCGAACCGTCTTCAAGAACTTCATTGATCGTGTAAAAGGGGTTTATTGTTTTTTTCGTTAGAAATCGATGTGCACTCAATTGTTATCATCGCTTTTCGAAAATATAAAGGAATTGTTGAGAGGTTAAGTTAGGCGTGAATACACAGACGATGGGTTTTTTAAACACGTGTCGTCGCAGTGTAATAAATCAATGTTGTATTGAGTTATTTGCACTGCCCAATATACAACGGAAAACAACTTGTGAGGTAAAGTTTGAGATCTCTTGTAGAAAATTAAACAAGAGGTCCTGTTCGTAGCCATCTCAGCCAAACGTAAGTGCATGTATAGTATATATATACCGTGTGTGTGTATTTGTGTGTGGTGAATACGTGAACACTGAATGTGAATCAGCTTTGTCTAAAAAAAAAAAAAAACTCTGTCATAAATGAAATCTTGGAAGTTTTAGATCAAAACTGTTGCTATCAAGGTTAAAAGTTTTTTTGTGAAAAGATGAAAAGATAATTTGATAATGCACTATAATGGCGAGAACACATGTTATCTCTTTATCTCACCTTTTTCAAAAAAACAAAAACAATAATAATGAAATATGTAATATTTGCATAAACTTTTTCAATAGTTTTTAATATGACTTTCTTACGCAACTATACAGTATAAAAAAAATGTAACTTTACGCACATTGATTCTGAAGCCATGCACTCGTAAGTCGATAATGGTCAATAAACACACATTTCGATAACAAGTGGCAAAAAAAAAGGTGCATCAATGCATTTACCACCTATGGAAAGTATTTATTGCAGTGAAAGACCAGTCTCATCCTCCATTCCGCGTAAAAAAAATCCTAACTAAAATAAATAAATGTATGAGTAACATGATATCAAACTTCCCACCTGCATATTTAATTATTATTTTTGGTTCAAGTATATGCATGGACTCGTCCTTCAAAGGGTTTTAGATTATGAATTATCATCTAGCCGGCTATAGAACACAAATGATAAAGTAAATGAAAGACAGAAAAAATTAACTTTATAGGTATTTACAATCGCCTGGATTAACTAATAAAAACCAAACAGGTTTATGGTTTCTCCAACATCAGAATAGCGCATGATTTCACAGTATTATACATTTATGTTTATTTTTCTTGGTGTGTACTCGGATTTGTGGGAGAGTTAATTGAGACGACGCGCGAAATCACGTGCAATGGGTACCAACACGCAAATCTTCGACCTATGAAGCGTTTCAGCCACAATGACACCACTATGGGGTTCGGGATGGAATTTCCAATGGGGCCAATAAAGGTCAACAAGCTCCTTAATTGGCAGATGACAATGCGAAAAAATAAAATTTTATTTATAGAATTTAAATGAGGATGGCCATGTGGCACTTTTTATTGTCGCAACAATGTCACGTGACACATTCCTCTCAATGGGTCAGCCAGGACACAGGTAATCTTTACTGCTTTTGGTGTTCAGCAACGAATTCTCAAATGTTTGTTCCACCAAAATATTTAATCTATATTACCAATTATGGGCGGGCAGCAGTACATTTTATAAGTTCTTATCGATACCTAAAATAAAATAATCATAGTAGAGTGTGTAATAATGCATAAGGAAATAGATATATACCTTTTTTTTTTTTTTTTTTACGGAGAATAATCCCGAAAAAAAAAATATAAATGCTCTGATTCCCCATTAGATTGTAAACAACGATTTTTCAATAAAAAAAATTCTTATCGTATTTTTTTTTAACGAAATATATATATATAATTATAATTTATTATTATTTTATTACTACTATTATTATTACTATTATTTATTGTTAACGATTGTAAGGAAAATGACTCGAAGAAACTCAAAGATTACAAAGTCTTCAAGGCGTAACACTAATCCCACAACCGTTACTCCACAAATGAAGATAACACTCTTCCCACCTACTGTCACCAAGGATGATTTTTTGGGAAGGCCTTCCACGAATCTTGATACAAAAAGTCCGAATGCGTTCTTTGTTTATCGAAAAGCGTTCGTCAAACATCTCTCCGACAGGAATCTTAAGTTTCGAATGACGGAGGTCTCCAAATTAGTTAGCTATAACTGGAAGAATGAATCCAAGGAGGTCAAAGCTGCATACACTAAGATCGCACAAGAGATTGACAAAGAATTTCAAGAGAGGAAAAGGATAATTAGGGGTTACAAAATTGTTTGTGATCCAATTATGACGCTTGATCCTGATTTCTTGGAGTCAAAGGAAGGCGAGAAGCGAGAAAAACTGATGGAGTCAAGAGAATCATCGGAAACTGCTGCAATCAATAATTCTCAACCTTTACCCTCAACGGAATCGCCAATCGTCAAAAGGGAGGAATCTGTAAACTGTAATTCACCACGATCTATTGCCACCCCTGAATCATCAACTACCGAATCTACTCTTTTCGATTCTGATTCAGGTTCCGAGCAGACTGAACAGGACTTCCCCCTCTTTGAAGATATGCACAGGGAGGTCTTTTATAACACCGAGTCATTTTCACCATGTTTGGAACAATACGAATACCAGCATAATCTGGGGCAATATGTTCAACCTGACATGTGCTACCTACCAGCTGAGGAACAACCCGTAGATCAAATTTGGGTCGACGAGAGTTCTCACTGTGGTTACATCAACGACTTTGGATTTTATAACACCACCTTTAGCATTGAACAAGATCCTTCACTCTGTCATATTGAAAATTATGGAGAATACCAGACTTGGAATCGCGAGTATTTTTATTGAAATTCGAAATTCTTGAGGGAAAAAAAAATTTTCTAGACATTAAACAAGGAAAAAAAAAATAATTCTGAAATACAACGATATACAATTCATATGATAATTTTAAACAATATTATGCAATTAAGATTAAACACCCCTAAAGCCATCACATTTAGATATGAGAATTAAGCTTCAACAATTTATATAGGAAAGTTGTCAAGGGATAGCAATTATTGAAGAATAACAGGTGACGGTAGAGTTTTTGGGGGTTTTAATGTTTTTTGGTCACTGGCAATGTCTTTATTCCTAACGTGATTTTGTGCGTAATGGGTCACTGCTGAGCTAAAAGACTAAGTTCCAAATTTAATTGTTGGAATGATGAATCCTATTAAGCTAGCATACGGTATTATCGGTCACGGACGAAGATTAAAGGCGCTACACGGAAAAAGCGTTATTATCACCAAAGACTCTATTGCCCTGAGGTGCATGTTTTATAATTTAAAATATTTAAGTTTTATAAATACTTTCCCCTTTTAGATTAGTTCCCACGACACACGCGTGTAAATGTATGCAATTAAAAAATATATCTTAATATTTATTCCTTTCTCTCTCTCTCTCCTTTTTTTTTTTTTTTTTTTTTTTTTTTTCCTAATAAAATCTATTACATTTTCATATATACAATTTCGAATCATCTGTAAATACCAATTTCATTGTTTCTTTCTTATTTACTTGTGAATTAAAATTAATATACAACCCTATATATATTTATTTATTATTCATTATATTATTATACATATTTTTATATGTGAGACTACTCCTTTAGGTTCACCTTGGTAATAAAAAGACAAATAAATTTGTTGGTTCGATCTCTCAAGAGTCAATCTTCATTGATAAATTTTTCGAACAAGGATATTTTCACGAAATGTGATACGTGCTTCTTTTTTTGGTCATTGATGTCATCACAACATTGTGTAATCTACCCAACGCAGCGAACTTATCGGCCGTGGAGAATATTTTTCTGGAGTAGTTCGTATGCCGTGGGAATTTTCTGCTTAAAATTCGAGATTACGTAAAATTTTTAATCCACGATCCTCAATAGTCGATAGTCGTGGCGCGTAACCCAAAATATTATTTGAGTTGTAACATGGGTAAATGAAACCTTGCTAATCGTTAATTTACTCGCAATGTCAAACCATTGCATGCGCGCCTAAATAAATACATGATTCTGCGAGGTGAGACATTTTTTTTCTCGATACCCCGGGCTATCTTAATAAAATTAATTGTGGATGCATGGTTGAAATAGTATTACAAACCGCGTCGTCCCTTGACCTTCAAACACTGTCTTTGTTTCTAAACACACGGAAAATACTTTTGATTACTAGGTGATGAGCAAATAAATTGGTCGAACTTATGTAATTATTTTCTCGTCTACTCAAAATTCGTGTTCCTGTCTTGTGTGATATAAAAATAGGATTGGTTTGTGGATTGTTCGTTCGAACACGTAAAAAAAACTGCTGGCTCACCCACAGCTACGGAAATTTGGGGTTTAATCCCCGAACTGAATTTTATGGCTGTATTCCAAATTTGCTACGCATGCACTTAACGGTCGACGTTTCTACTTGAATAAACCATCGAGGTACGTGGAGGATACATGAGAAGGTACCATATGCCATACGAAATTAGCATCGCACTGGCACCACCTCATGCATAATATAGTACATCGGTTTTCTCGAACATCAAGTCTGTGTCACAACTTCATTTCCAAAAACTCATTCGTCATATGAAATCAAAGGCATAACAAAGCAATGTTGTTTTATCGCACAAACATATATTTGGGTAAAAGGTCAGAGGCGAAAGTAAAGAATAAAAAACCAATAAAAAATATGATTTTCAAAATTTATTTTTGTTCAATAAAGTATTATTAGATATCGTTTTTTAAAAAAAATGTCTGTAAAACCAAGATTCTATTTTCTTTTGATACTAATAGTTCATTTCATTTATAAAAAAAAAATCGTCTTTAAAATTAGCAAATCAGTGATTTTCAAAATAAAGAATTATCTAATAATGTAATTCAACGATTTTAGTAAAACATTATTATTATCTATTATACTGTATATACGAATAAGATCGATAAAGGACATCAATTCTTTCGCTCCGCAATAAAGTTTGAGTGTGCTTGGCGGATAATAATAGCAATGATGAATTTAACATCGTTATTTTTATAAAATGTTGTGCTTATCTAATTTTTAAACTTAAAAGAATTGCTCTTTTTTAGTTTACGTTAATCTAAAATTTATTTTATCAACAATAATTTAAAGATGTATTCTTTTAATAAATTTTATAAAAATTTTTATTGCAAAAAAAAAAAATCTTCCAACCAACCAGTAATAAACAAAACAATTTTAATTATCTATCAATTTGAATATTAAAAAATAATTTTTTTTTTTTATAATAGAAATTACAATTGAACATAATCAGGCCAATGAAAGTTTTAGATATCTTGACATTCAAATCGCATCTCTTAACATGCTGAAATCAAATAATAAAACATTTGCAAAAAGAAAAAAAAATTAATTCAAAAATCTGCGGATGAATTATTCCTAAAAAACTTAAATATTTTTCACTTACCTTATATTTATCAAATTCTACATAACAATTTATAATCAAAAATCAACAAATTTCTTAAAACTTCTTATAAAATCTTTTTCAAATGTTCTAATATAATTTTATAAGTCAAAGTAATCTTGAAATAAAATTTTTTTAATGTTAAGTGAGACATTTCTCATAATCTTTATTAATAGAGTAAATATTTTGATGTTATATAAATTAATATTAAGATATTGAGATACATCACTATATATGTTAGTCTACTATCTTACTAAGTATATTTTCAAAAAAAAATCTTGAGACAAGAAAAAAAAATTAACTATTTAGTTTGGAAGACTAATGCCTCTCTAATAATTTATTTATCCTAAGGAAATATGGATAGGTTTTAAGAAAATAGTTGAAAAATAAGATTGTTTGTTTAAGTTATATTATTATTAATTGTCAGATTTTTTATTGTTGTTGTTATTGTTAATATTGTTAATGTATGTTTTTTTGTGTATTATAGGTTATGTTATTATTATTATTGTTGATATTTTTTTTGTATTGGTGTTTTATAAAATATTAAAAAGTTTTTTTCTGTAATTATTTCTTGGTTTCTAGAAATTCAGACTTGTATATATAATATAATAATTCAAGTGTTTTATTTTGAATTTCAATAATGTTTTTAAGATCAATTTTTGTTTTGATCTGTTTTCAGCTTATAATTGTCAAAAAGACCAGAGGTTTCATCTTTATGCAACCTAACTGAATTTGGTCAAGAGCTAAATGTTTGGATATGATATTTATGGAAACCTGATGAATCTACAAATAAAGGATATATTTATATATTTTGTTCCTTGTGGGTATTGAACTAGAGACATGTATTTGAAGATCAGGGAGCACTATCCACTATATTATTAATTTATTAGTTCTTATTATTGATATACTTTTTATTTAACATATACTAACAAATATATAAAATAATATATCACCTCTAAACTTGTAAAAAAAATCTAATTACACTCAAAAAAATAATTAATAATATATAAATATTTCTAGAAAAAAATTCAAAAACAATAAAAATTTTAATGAATACAAATACAAAAAATCCTTAATACTAAT
>CAJVPV010000161.1:0-27066 GCA_910591835.1 Acaulospora morrowiae
GCAGCCACTTTATACAGGTTTGCCTCCAAGTCATGAGTAGGACTGGCACACTTGCTTCTCAAATGTGGCTTGATGTTTGGCAGGCAGAGTAGTGTCGGGAGATTTTTTGTTTGTGATTACCTTTTTACATGAAGGCGCTGCAGCCACTTTATACAGGTTTGTCTCCAAGTCATGAAAAGGATTTGGCACACCCATTTCTCAAGTATGGTGAAGTGTTCTATGGGTGGAACATTATTGTTTTATTTATTTGTATAATAATAGATATATATTATGAAAGAAATAACATCTCTCATGAATATTAGTACAACGAGTTAAATATTAGCTTGTCTAGAGTAACCACTAGACTAATATTGAAAAGAAATTTTTAAAACAATATATCTTATCAAGCAGCTTTGAGCAGCTATAATTACTTACTCAACATTAAGTAAAAAGAAGTTAAAAAAATCTAAAATTAGTTTAAAGATGCATTTAGTAAGGTTAAATCCACTTTTGATATATGAATTAGCTACGATAATGAGTACATCTATAATAGTTGATATTGATATGGAGTTGTTATTGAGTGATTTAGTTTTGGCTAGGTTTTTAGTGGTTTGTTTTGTTGTGTCACTATAAAGGTTGTTGTCCTATTTAATGCTGATAAGAGGAAAGGAGTTTGCTGTGGTATAGCAGGGTGTCCAAATTAACTTATATAGATAAGCTAAAGTCTCGGTTGAAGCTTCAACCCAATTGAAGAAATTAGTTGTAAAGAAAATATTGTTCATAATATTACATGCCAGCTTTGCTAGTTGCCAAGCATATAAGATAGGCTTGTAGTTACCATCAGGGTGAAGAATATTGTTAATAGTAGTGATAAGTTGATTGATATCTTCTGATGCTAATGGGTATTTGAAGATATATTGGATATTCACAGTATGTAAGCTATACCAGGAATAATATGGATTAGGATATTTTTTTAGATATAATTTATAAAGATTTTCTCTAGTGAAGAGGATTTCTAAAAGCAATTTGATTTTGAAGACAATGAGATCGCTATATTTGTTAACTCTAGAGCTTTTTATTTTTTTGTTCAATTTGTTAATAATTTTGACACCTTGGGGTTTGTGGATATATTCGAATGTTTTAAGAACTGAGGAACTTTTACAGATTATGTAGGTTTTGGTAATGCTTAGAATTTTTTTGCATCATCTGACGTTGCTACCTAGTTATAGGTTATTGATTAGTGGACTTTTAGAAAAGTGAAGTAATGGATTGAATTATTGGAAAGTATCATCAAATCTTGGATTGGATTTAGGATTGATATATCTATATTGAATCGATTTGTCTCATATTAATTTGTTGATTTTTAGCAATATTAGAGCGAAGTTGGTTTTTGTTATTCTTCTTGGATAATTAGAGACTTTTTGAAAAATTTTTTTGTTGTTTCTTATTTCTATGATACAGTTTGATAGGCACTAGTATAAGAAATCTATTATTATATAAAGAAAGTCTCCTAGTAGGTGTTCTGAACTGGTTGGTATTATTTTTGTACTGTTTATGAAAATCTTGTTTTAATGAAGTTGAAAATGGTACAATTGGCAAAAGCCAATTCTTCTAAGTACTGATATAGAAGGGAAGATGAAAAAGTTGTCAACTAATTGAAGATTTATTAAAATTTAATTAATTAATTGTAATTAATAAGATGTTTAGTAAAATTAAATCAAAAATTTTTTGTTTATAATTTTTTTATATATAAAAATGAAAAATAAAATTATTTAATATATAAAAATTTTACAAATCAATTATATTTTTTGAAGAAAAATATAATTTAAAATTATAAAAATTTATATAAAATAGTTTTTTTTATTTGATATTTTTTAAAAAAATTTCTTTAATAATAAATAATAATTGAATTATATTTAAAAATTTATTTTTACTTATATAATCAAATTATTTTAGCTTTTAATTAACAGTTAAGGGACATTTCCCTCCCGTTGTTGTTACACACAATATAAATTGTATTATAAAAATAACATTTTGAGTCTTGATTAAGGGAAATGTCCCGTGACTATTAATAAAAAAAATTAAAATTTTTATTTGTTTATAGTATAATTAAATTAATTTATAAATCCAATTAATTAAATACAATATATAATATATAAAAAATTAATTAATTTATATATACTATATAAAATTATACTATACTTTTGTATTTATTTTTTTAATGAAATGAAATCAAAGATTTTAACATTACAATTCAAAAATATCACTTATCACAATACAAATTAATATAACCAATATTTTATTTTTTAAAAAAATATTTATTAAGATTTCAACAATATTATTTCAATATTAAATTTATTATAACTTTACTAAAATCATTTATAATTCATATATCAAAATTATTATAAATTCAATAATATTTTTAAAATATCATATATTGGTTTTATATTGTAATAAATATGTATACAATATTTATTATTAAATAAGAATAAACAAACAATTATTAAATATAATGAATTTATAATAAATTGTAATAATAAAGTTATAAGCAATAATTTTAATTTTTTATAATAAAACTAAAAAAAACAAGAAACAATCTGAATTACGTAAATTTAATTTATAATAAACCAATTGATAACAAATCATAAATATCACAAATTCAATTTTCAAATTTAAAGTTTATTTTTAAAAAATATAATATAAAATTTATGAAAAAATTACAAAAGTTAAAGTCAGTCAAATTATTAAACAATGGATATTATTGTAAAAAAATTTTATTTATAGAGTTTCAAGTTACAATTGCAAAAATTATGTTTTTAAACAGTTTAAATCAAAATTATTATATTTTGGTTTTTATATAAAATATAGCAATTTATATATAATGAATTTTTTTTAAAAAAAAAATTATATTTATTATAAGAAGGTTTGAATATACAGTATATATATTTTTTCAAAATCATGTCTGATAATAATAATACAGTATTATAGGTAGATATTCGAATATAGATTTCAATTTATGCATATCAGTTCTTGTAATTGGATATTTTTAATTTCAGATTAAATAAATACAACTTATACTTGTTTAATTATTAGTAAATAGTAATTTGAAATTGTAATCAAAGTAAAAAATCAATTATTAATTATGTCAATAAAATCTTGTTATATTAAAACATTATACAGTACAGCATTACATCTTATTAAATTTTCAAAAATAAAATAATTATTTTAGAAAATGTATTATATATGCTTAACAAGTCGTTAATAATAGCATGTGCTAATTTCGAGCGCTGTCTTTTTTTTATCTTCATGTAAAAATCATAAATAATGTATACTCATGCAATGGATCATTTGCATTTACTTTTCTATGTACCAAAATTATTACGGAAAACCTAACTAATGTCTAGTTAATAATCTGTATAATATATGCCCTTTTTGACCTTACCAACGTTTTTATCTTGAAGCATGGGTTCATCGTATATCGAACTCCTTCTATAAAATCTTACTACCGAAATGGCAATGTCATCCAATGAGCTCGGCAAGATTTCCAGATCTTCGAAAGTTTTTGTACCCGGTGTGATCTGATCGCTAATGTATGCCCTCTCAACATCCTCGGTAGAATAAGATGAGATGAATGGCAGGTGTATCAATTTTGCTACTAATAGGGCTATACTTTTTGGAACGAGTATTTTAGTTCTATAATTCACAACAACTTTGTTAATGACGTCATATATTTCATTGTAGGTATATTCATTCGATCCAAATAATTCGTATGTTTCTCCGATGGTATTTTCGTATTTTGACATGTATTCTAGAGCTTTTGCAACGTCCAGGGCCTGGTCATTTTTTTTTGAACAATGATTCGATTAAGAATGAACGACTATTTTAACCAAGCATCGTTTTATAAAAATACAATACATACATATACGGGACGAATCCTAGTCATTCCCTTGTTGAGCACGTATTCGTAAGTTGTCCCTGTGAATGGAATAAAGGATTTAGATGTCGTCGCCAATCCAATCAAAACGAATCGATCGTACGATGTTATTAAATTTTTTCCTTGACAACCTGCTAGTCTATTCAAAAATCTATCTTCATGTCCATACATCGTGGAAGGACGAACTATGGTTGCATCCGGGTATTCTGCCTTCACAGCTTCCTCACCCAAAGCCTGATGTAATATAGAGTTTAAAAAATCAAAGGATCACGCGGTAAGGTCATAAAGGTTGCCAAGGATTCAAAATATTTTCACCTTCGAACGATAAAATTTTGATTTTGAATTTTTATCAGCATTCAATGCAGAAACGTGGACGAATCTTGAAACACCGTTTTCTCTTGAAATTCTAGCTATCCTGGCAGCTCCTTCAACGTGAACTTTTTCAAATGGAAAGTTGCTATATAAGTTATAATACAAATTGATAAAGATGATTATTAACGGGTAGAATGAATTATTGTTTGTCTTTTCTTTTTTTAGACAGCTTTAATTATACTTTGTCTCATAATCCCTGCCTATCAAGTTGTAAACTATATCTGAATGCCTAACCGCTTCTTCGATGTTCTTTTCATTGCGAATATCAAATTCCTAAAAATAATTAAAGTCAGAATATAAACCAAATAACAATAAATTACCGACATTTTACTTGATTAAAGGAGTCATTGCACACACCAAAGGAATCACTTGTCCAAGATCACCAGTAACTTTCAAATGTCTTGCCTCATCTGCATCGCGATAAGGTACCACCACTTGTGTTCCATGCTTGGCTATTTCACAATCCAAATAACTTTGGTAAATAATTCGTTTAATACGGTAAAAGGAAAAGATCCTTCAAATGAAGTTTTAAACACCTAGCTTGCTAACCACATAACGGCCCAAGAAGCCCGTACATCCAAACACAGTTGCTATATGACCACTGACTGAGGATCTTTGGTAAGTAGAAAGTATTATCCGATTAATTATTATCTTCCTCCATTGTACATGCTTCAGGCTAAACTTCAATCCAACACTTACCGACCTCCGGGGCCATACTTGATAATAGGCTTACCAATTTTTTGCCTTATCACAATATCGTGCGCAAACCGCTGAAATAATAACATGGTCGTATGGTTTTACATCTTGATTCCTGAAAACAAGCCAACGCGATCATTTTCATATAACTTGGAATCAGTCAAATCACCTTCTGGTTGACAGCCGAGACACAATCAATAATGCGGGAACCTTGGCAAAGTCCTATTCCGCAAAAATATTAGTTAATAAACTTTTTTCGAAAATCTTTTTCATCTGCCCGACACTTACGGTTTCTTAATGAAGTTTTAGGTAATGAATACATCGTTATTAGATCCGAGCAGGAATTTAGTTTTTGTAAAAACTTGAAAGTATTTTAAGGTCCAATTGCAGATCCTAGATTTCGATCGATATTACGTAATCCATCATTTATTGAGAAGAGGATTCTGAGCAACAACAATATAACAACGAAACCCATAGAAAATACTTGTATTCATAATATGAAGAAACAAAATCAAGATGTAACTTTATTGGATTCCAAATTCCAAATTATTACGCATTTGTTATCGAACATTATAATTGCATCCATCAGTAGTTTTGGTCGATCAATCTATTATTTAGCGGCGCGTTTTCGCTACCTTTCTAAATCATCATTTAGTATAATTTCAAATTCCCAGTGACTTCATTGACCAACGAGACAGGACCTAATGTCGAATACAATCAAAAAAAAAACAATTTTCCAAGTTTGAGATGAACTCATACGTTCATTCAACCAACCGTACATCAACTTTACCTGGACCAACTCCTAGGACGGTTTTACTTCCATGCTTAACTTGAGTGCGACCTTGATCACGAAAATTTATAGTTCATTGATTTACTGTAAAGCTACTAGAATTTTGGGAAATGTGTGGTCAACCTAAAATAACCCTAAAGGCTGACAGTGAAGAAGAGCTGTGAGTGTTTTATTACGCTTTTATCGACAAGATTACTGAACAGAGGGATAGAAAAATCTAATGGATTATGAATGAACTAAAAACAATAGGATACAGCTGGAATATATAATTATAAGACAGAAACTCAGAAAGTAGGGAATGCTTATTCGTAAAAAAAAAATGATGCAAACCTGCGCGGCAACTTTTCCTTTGCTCATTCCGAGATCAGTTCTCACCACTAGAACCTGTCGGGTAAAGTGAATAACAGTAAATAAAGCAGAACGCGTTACTAGTCGAAGGCGCCAACAAAAAAAATCATAACCTTACTAATTTTGTTTCTTCCAAGTTTTCGCTATATATTTTCTATTATTTTCAAATAAAGTATCTGATCCGTTGGTATACAACGAAACGCAAACGTGAAAGGCTCGACAGATGCCAAAAAATTTTACCAATGCCGCAGATTTCTTATGTTTTCTAGTTCCGAGGAAATAACCCACTAGAAGACAACCGACACCAACGGATAATAATGTCGTCAATGAATATGCTTGAGGGAGTTTCTGGTTTTCCAAGTACATGACTAACTAAAATTACGGGAACGAAAATACCGTATCTGGTATTAAATGTCGAAATTGATCACATGATTGATTTCAACTAATATAGTCAATCCATCGTATTACGTTTAGATACAGTTTGGAAGTCTTATTTTATTGACAAGTTATTATACTATTTTTATATTAGTTGTAATTGGAATTGATAAATATAAGTTTTACAATGTCACAACTGGCATGCAAACATCGCTGGTCTCTACATCGATTCCAAGATCCCAAAATGATTGTTTTCTTAACCGTGAATTGAATTTTGATTTTAACGCATCGATGGAACAGTTGTCATAAATGACATTTTGATGATTTTGTCCCTCCTGCGTTATTTTCGTTAGGTTACATGGGAAACTGAAACTTAACAGTAGATGTCTTTATGAGATATTGAGTAGATTGTTAATTTGATGTTATTGTTAATATAGATGAAAAGAAATATGCGTTATCCAAAGATTACCTATGAACTTTTCCACCAAACAATCTCTTCGCAAACACTCGATATAATCTCAAATCTTTATTTCCAAGGCAATTTTTAGTAGGCTGTGATTTACTACTGGAAATGTTAACAGTGTCATGAAATTTGGTATCTCGTTCACCAGATAGTGTATCGAGTACGTAAATCACAGTATATTCGAGTATCCACCCCGCGAATGCTATTATGCAAGATGGTGTCTCTGAAAAATAAAGAACTGCTTCTGGATTGCTCTCTCTCGAAGATTTATGGAATTGAAGAAAAAGATGGTGAATATGTGTTTTTAGTAATTCTTTCAACAGCAAGGGCGGTGCGTCAGTCTATCAGAAAAAGGGGAAAATGTTAGTCGGAATTCGTGAATTTCTTGTTTTTGAACAATCACCATCTTCGGCTCTCCACATATTCCATTGTCGCCACAGGAAACATCTACAAATATATTACTTTTAAGGTCTTCACTCAGGTCTGTATCCAATTTGCTGAAAAACAAGTATCGATTACAAATAAACGTGTGGGTCTCGGAAAATTGCAGAGCAAATAAGGTGGATAGAAGTGCGTCCTATTTCCAATTGTTTTATTAAGGCTTCAACAAAAAACCATGAATAACGTTCGAAAGTAAAACGATTAATACTCTTCGAAGGGAGGCTATGAGCTCTCTGGTTTCTTCTAATGTTAAAAATGCGAAATCGACAAGATGCGCCACTCTGATATGCAAAAATCATAAGTGAACTTGGGGGAAATGTCAAGAACTACTCGTGATAGCGCAAAATATACCTTATTCCCAAAGCGACCGCCGTAACATCTAATTCATGTGAGAAATTTCAACTTTTCTGATTTGAAAAATTTAACCGTCATAAAATTTCGTAAATCAGACCATGCACAAAATTCAAGACCCTTGTAGAATAAATCAATGTTTTTCGAGTTTTGTGTTTCTTGAATTCCGAATTTTTCTCAAAAAGAGGTTCCGATGAACCGGGATCCTTTACCGCAGGGTGCTTGGAAACATGTGAACCGATACATTTCTTTATGTGATTGAATACGGCCAAAGAGGTCTCGGTGTCGTACGTTGTGATCATTCCATTTAAAGAGGATTTTGTTGTCTTCAGTATAAATACCATATAAACACGTGATTTATTCTCGGGCCTATGAAGATGGTCTATTAGCATGTGATGTATTACATTTGTTAGTGACTAAATGTTTTTTTGAATATTTTAACTTTATAAGAAAGTATGTGGTACTTGAGAACATATTTCAATTGAAACTTATGGCATTAGAATTCGATAGCAAGTTGATAAATAATATTACTCACTGAAATTACCGAGAATGCAGATTTGAGAATGCTTTTTTAACAGTTACGAAATTTTAAAAAAAGAATTAAAAAAATATCTTCAATTATTTCAAATTTAATTGACCTAGCTTCTTGTAATACAGCGTCCATGAAAAGTAATACTCAATGATTTTTTCACATAATAACATTATATAAAGCTTAAAATTTAAATATGCAATAATATTTACAATATTTTATTATAAAATATGTAATATTTCAAATCAAAAATTTATATACTGTATTATAGATATTAAATATAAATTTTTATTAATTTAAAATAATTTATATACTGTCTATCGCATATACAATATTTATTTAATATTTTTCTCTATTTATTTTTAAATTATAAAATTTTTTTTATAAATTTTTAATTATTTTATGTTTATTTAAAACATAATTTTTTTAACTATTTTACTTATATATTATTTTATTAAAGAAAAAAATTTT
Source organism: Acaulospora morrowiae (assembly GCA_910591835.1). NCBI lineage: Eukaryota > Fungi > Glomeromycota > Glomeromycetes > Diversisporales > Acaulosporaceae > Acaulospora > Acaulospora morrowiae. Next base: position 8,750 of record CAJVPV010000161.1, read on the forward strand.
TTTTTATAAATTTTATTAAATACTTGTTTAAGATATCAAAATATAAATATATTTTTATTTTTTAAAGAAAATAATAATACTAATAATAATTTATATACAATATGTATCAGAGAAATAAAAAAAAAATAAATTATATTAATTTAGTATTTTTCTATTATTATTCATATAGTCATATTTTTTTATAAATATGATATAGCAATAAATTTGACAAATTGATTATTATAAATTAATTATAAATTAAATAACATTTAAAAGAATATATTTGATTTGATATAATATAAAAAAAGTTTTAAATTTATTTATTAAATTTAAATTCTATTAGATATTGTTTTTTTTTTTATATATTTATTTTTTATTTTTATATTTTATTAAAAAGTTTAAAAATTCTTTTATTTTAATTATATAAATATTCTAATTTATTTGTTCTTTATAATAAAATATTGAAAAAAGAATTTTAAAATATAATTATCAGTCATTGTAATTTTTTATTATTTAATTCGAAAGTAGACAAAATTTTTAAACCTGTTTATGATTTAATTAGAAATCTTATTTTAAAATTTATTTATTTAAAAAATATTTTATTGAAAATGATATGATAAACAGATAAAATTTTTTTTTATAATTTATCAATTCTGATACAATACATCTATTATGATCTGATTTCATTTCTTATTAATATTCTGAATAAAACGAAAATGGTTATTAGTCATTCGTTATTTAGTTGTAAATAAAATTATTAAAAACGAATTTTTATTGGCTGGCTGACTATACGCGTGATCCTAAATTTTCAATAAATCATGGGAAAATCATGTGCATTTGTCGCGTACCCACTGTTTATTTTATGATGTCCACGCCTTCTACCAGTTAAGTATAATAGTAAATTTTATGTTGATAAACCCGGCGTTTACTGGCCTGTAAAACCTGAGGGTACTCACCTTCCTACGGGAGAGCGTGTTTCATGCCTCTGTGTGTTGTCGGTAAGCTGGCTGTATAAGCAACTTTTGAAAGATGCATAAGGTTCTGGTTCCTTGAACTAGTGTTTCTGGGGCATGTAAAACCAGCGGGGACGTGTCTTCCATACGGAGAGTACATTTTCTGCCTCTGGTGTTGTCACGGAAACAGCTTTCATCATTAATGACGTCTTTATACTATCTGAGAAAGTTTCGGGTTAATAAAAAACCATGTCTTAATACAGTAAACGCAAACTTTTACTAATATTGATATCTTTACGATCAAGGTTACGTTCAAATTTTAGAAAATGTTTTAGCAAATGGATATGGCATTGTTAAGTTTTTTTCAAAGACCATGTTTCCATTATCGCAAAAAAGAAGAGCTGAGGAGGTGTGCTATGAAGCATTGAAGATTATTGCATCTAGTAACGGAGAACAAGCAGAGAAAGCTCGCACCTTTCTTGAAACTTTTAACGAACAGATTGACTCTCGAGCTGTTCAGGGATTTTGGGAGAATGTTCACTTGCGAAACGAGAAATCTAAAACTCGAGATGCACAACTTCTCTTGAACGAAAAAAAAGTGAGTATATGCATGTATGCTACCTATATTACAAAGTCACTATTACTAGGAAACGGGGACCGTTACAATCAATTTACTTATTTGAACCATTTAGAAACAACTTTCTATTCAGATCAAATTGAATGTTATAGAAGAGTTCCGTGTTATGAGTGATCTATGTTTATCAAAATTTAAGGTCAGTAAATGCGTTTTATAATCTTGTAAATCAGCTACAATTTTTCGAATTCTGCGAGTTGATTTAATGCGCCTATTTAGAAAATGTTGGATGTGATGAATACTTCAGATGGCTCCAGAAGTAAAGAAAAACGGGCACTGGATAGTGATGAACGCTCGAATAATAATAAAAAGGTTAGTACAGATTATGTCCTGTGATAGTATATGGCCTGTAAAAATGACCACCTTTTTTTTACTTTTTGGATGTATACAGATTAAAATCACTAATACAGATGAGATTGATTCGGAATCAAATGACCCAAAAGAGAGAGACAAGAAATCAACTGATACAAAGGTATGTTAGTGTTTGTTATTCTTACATATAGTAATTTTCTATTTATAACCTTCGACATATCAAAGTTAATAACATTTTTTATTACAGGATAAGGTAAATCTTATAAGTTATCAATTATACATCTGAAAGATATTTTCTAACTGGGATTTTTTTTTTTGACTTTCCACGTTTAATCTAAAATTTTCACATGACGGTTTCAGATACAATCTAACTATGAGGATAAAGATGAAGAATGTTCTTTAGATGACGGTTCTAATGAAGAAGATAAAGTCGAACTTGCAGACATATCATTTAATTCTTTTGTTAGTTTAAAAGTCGATAACAAAAATTAGAAATTAAAAAATAATGAAGGTGTAAGAGGTCGGCTTATAAATATGACAAAAAGAGCAATTAAAGAAATGAAACAATACAAAAAAGTAGATTCAAAAATAATGAGTATTATAGGGTAAGCAATAAAAATACTATTATTAATGATTTTTTTGTAATTTGCTAATCATTTTATAAACTTATGTACAGGTTGGGGCTGTCGTCTATCATAGATCTTTCATCAGAGTTTAAACAGGGTATGCGCTCTTGGTTTAAAGACGATTGGATCCCATTAAAGAACAAAGCGCTATCGAAAATTAACTTAACAGTTGAAGAGTTTTCTGGTGAAATATTGGAGTTTATCACAAAAGTTGAAAATGTATATAGGCAATACTACACTTTTGAAATCATCGTGTTATGAGTGATACTAACTCTTTTAACCTTTCACTATGTTCAGCTTAGTACTTTGCATGATTTTTTGGGAGCAAGACTATTATTAGAAAAAGTGACTGAACGACCCACCAATATTAAATTTAGACAAATTTTAAAAGTATATTTCTACGTGTATGTTATTACTTTTTTTCAACCAGTAGTTTTTTTTTGTCTTGTTATTTACTGATTAAAATTAAAATTTTATTTATTAGCTTGGATTTGCTCTTAGAAAATCCATATTTATTTGTAAGGAAAAATGGCCAACCGCAAAAACACACAGAAATACAACATGTGATAAAAATGGTGGATCCTATATTGGAAATAATATTTTCTGATTGTCAAAATCTTGTGAGGCTAACGTGGTAAGCATTTTATTAATTTTGAATTGTCAATTGCAGACTAATAGGTTCACTTATAAATTTTAGGGGTGAATCCATTTTACAAGTCACAAATAGTTCAAAAAGAAAACCAAACCTCTGTGTAAGAACTGAGGATGGCACAAAAGAGTTGAGCCATTCGGAATGTGCCTCAAAAGCTACAATGTTAGAAATTCTAAATGATCGAAGTAAAGCTCTTAGAACAAACAAGTGCATACTTGACAAATATCTTAAGAACGATCTTCCAGGTGAAGCTTTAGAAAATACAACAATTTTTGGATTCCAGCTGGCAGGTAAGATCACAATATAATTTGTACCATATCTTATTAATGTTTCTTATAATTGGAGTTGATATACTGGACGAAGGACTTTATTTTGGATTTGATGGACCAGTATTTGAGTTTCCTGCTCAAATTTGTAGTATTGATGTCTTAAGACGGACACTAGAAGTTTTGTATTATTTCAAGGTAGGTGAATATAAAGTTCTGCATTCCATGATTCAGAAATATGCTCACAAAAAATCAATCGAAATAGGAACAAGTCATCAGAAAAGCAAAATATTTGTCTCAGAATTCAAGAAGAAATGCGTTTTTTCAAACTTCTAAATTCCGAAGATATGAAAACGAATCACTGCAAAGTTAGTTATGTTCGTGAAATTTATTTACATCGAAAAGCAAATCCAATTAACTGTACGATAAATTTAAAAACTAGTGTTTCATTTATTTTTTCTGGCCTATTAAAAATAGTGTATATTAAATTGTCCCAGAAACATATTTGGTAAAGCAAATATAAAGCTCGTATTTTTTTGATTTTTGAAATAAAATCACGTACGCATTATAATTTGTAACGCCGTCATAGTAAAAAAACCATGGTTTTGTTCGTTATAATATATTTTGTAAAACTATCAATCAAAATTTTTAAAAAATATTAAAAAAGTCGCAACTACTGTATTTAAGATACAATAATTTTTTTAATTTTAATATGAGTATAAGTTTCTTAATCAAAACTATATTGTAATAATATGTAAAAGTTTATAAAAAAAATCAAATCTAATGAAAATCAGTTAAATTCGATTGAGTTTAATCGAATTTAATCAGAATTAATCATTATAAATTCGATTAAATCTGGTTCAAATGAAATTAAGTAATCTTAGTCTAAATTAATTAGAGCCGAATAATTAATCCGAATTAAATAAATTAATAAATTGAACAAAAGAAAAATAACATAAATAGTTTTTTCTTTATTTGATTATTTAAAATATTAATTTTTTAAAAAATTTAATATCAAGGTTTTAAAAACATTTATTCTTGAAATTTATGAATAAATAGAATAAATAAAAAATTCATTTTTAAATTAATTTTTTTTTAATTATACAAAACGTATAAAGAAAATTTTTGAATACTCTTTTTTTATTATAATTTAATAAATAACTGAAGTAAAATTCTAAATATGATTTTATATTAAAATTTCTTTTGATAATTTTATTAAAAAATATTAATTTATAATCAAATAAAAATTTTATATTAATTATTATTTTTTTAGAACAAATTATTAAATTTCAACATATATAATGTATTTTTTAATTTTAATAATTTTAATTATTAAAACTGTTTTTAAAAATTGTTAGAATTTTGAACCTTGTAATCATGCAATTGGATATTAATCATTTAATAAAGCTGCGTGTATTGCTAACACCTTTCACCCGAAAAAAAAAATTGTTCACGGGCTTTTAAAAATTTCAAAATTTCTATTTATTTATTGTTAAAAAATATAAACATTATAATTTATATAATCTACATATACTGTATACATTTTATTGTTTCCAAAATCTTAAACAGTATCGTGTTTTATTCCAATAATTTTACCATTGTATTATATAAATAACAATCTGTGCCGCTAAATGATTCGATATATTCCTTGTATATAGTGCTCCAGACTAAATTAAAATACAATATGAAATTTAGGAAAAGTTAAATAACACAATTTTTTAAAATAAATAAATAAATAAATATTTCAAAAAGTCAATAACATATTATATAATAATGCTTTGGCTAGCACTTCTCTTGTCTATTTCCCTATTTCTACCAATTTCCGGTTAAAAATAAATTTATGAAAGTAGTAGTCTTGTAGTGCTTTTCCTGCTGATTCTCCTAAATCTTTTCAGATAAATAAAAATTTTTCAGGGTGGTATTATTGCATAGTGCCTCGGCTAGTGCTTTTCCTGCTGATTCTCCTATTTTATTAAAACCCAAATTCAAATTTGTCAGGGTGGTATTCTTGCATAGTGCCTCGGCTATTGCCTTTCCTCCTGATTCTCCTATTTCATTACTACATATATTTAAATTGGTCAGGGTGTTATTCTTGTATAGTGCTGTGGCCAGTGCTTTTCCTCCTGATTCACTTATTTTATTATTACTTATATCTAAATTGGTCAGGGTGACGTTCTTGCATAAACTTACAGCTAACCCTTTGACTACATTATAGTTTAGACCTTTATTACTCATGTCTAACTCGATTACAGTAACATCTCTGCATAAATATTCGGCCCACGTATTTCCATCATTACTTAACATAACTTTGTCTAAGTTAGGTAAATATGATGCCGTTTTATCTACCAATGTAAAATTTTAATGTTAAGTAAATTTTTACGTATTTTTGAAAATATTTTTGTAGAGAAGCAAAATGATTATTTTAGAATGTAAAATACATTACCATCATATGTGATTGTTTCATTATAATTAACTAATTTTCTGCGTTTTATTTGCCCTATTATATGATATATATGTAAATTAATAAAATAAATATCCATTTAGCAAAATTCAAATTTAAACTTACCGATTTTTTCATTTGACAAGAAATCATTAGTATGCTTTAATGAAGTCGATAAATTTTTACTGTTATTCAAACAATTGGCGCCTTTTCTAAATTCGGAACTGGATGCATAAATACTGAATTAATAATAAACTTTGGATTTTTAATCCTTAATTTTCAAAAGTAAATATTTACTCACGTGTCTTTGATAAAAGAACACGTAGAATATGAATCTATAAAAAAAAATATTTTTCCAAAAAGATTTTGTAAATTAAGAGATTAACTTCGTTTATAAAAAATTCCAATTACCTGTTCTTGTAAATAAATTTAAAGTATAGCTTGTAGTTTCTACGATAGGATCCAACAACTGACTAAATTATTTATGTGGAGAATGCATAGTTCTTTGTTTCTCTGCAAATTTCCTAGATTTTATTTTTTGTAGTTTTTTTTCTGCATCGTAGAATGCATCAAATTCCCATTCTAAAGAATTTATTATATTATGTATTTCATTAATCGAAGGCCTCTGCGAAGGATCTTGATGCCAACACTTTTCCATTAAACTAGCCCACAACTCTGGTGTATCTTCTGTAATTTTAGGACGTAGTCCTCCACATATATCCAATGCAAGATGGGCATCATACGTTTGATCATCAAAGGGACGATTCCCAGTTGTTAACTCCCACATAATCATGCCTAAACTATAGATATCAGAACTATATGAAAATTGTTTTTTATTAAATATCTCGGGCGCAATATACGGCATGATTCCGTATACACTTGATCCTGGATCCTCATTCGCGGGTCGACTAAATCCCAAATCAGCAATTAATGGATCATCATTTTCTTGTATTAATATATTTCCACTGTGTATATCTCGGTGTATAATCTTATTTTGATGAATCCATTTAATCCCAATAACAATATTTCGCAGGAGATTTACTTTTGTTATTTCACTTTCTTCCCAGCCCATCCATTTGATGTCATCAAAATAATCGGATAGATATTTACGCAAACATCCATTTTCCATATAAGGCATTACAAATACATAATTTTTTGTTATTGGATCTTGCGAGACTCCATAACAATGAACAAGATAACGTTTAGATGAGTTTGGTTGTATTTTAGCGATATTACGTAACTATAGAGAAAATTAGCGTATTTTAATAATTTATTGATTACGAATTAACCGCAAAAAAAAACTTTACCTCTTTTATAAACGTTGAAGTTATATTTTGAGAATCTTTAAGGACTTTTAATACAACTTTCATTGGGCCTTTCCGACAAAGTTTTTCTCCAGAATAACTCGTAACTCTTCCTTTTATCCATGTAGCAGTGAATATCGTACTAAATCCGCCTTCTGTAATTTTTTGGACTTTTCTAAAATCTTTAAATGGGATCCATTCTAATCTAAATTGAATATTATTTCTATGTGTATCTTTAATTAAATTGTCAATATCTAAATTCCCACTATTAACAGACTGATTCCGTGCAGAATGACAACCAGTACATAAAAAACCGGCAGCCCCATATTTAATAAGCCTTTTCTTGTTACACCCAGGGCATTTGACATGTTTTCTATGAAAGTTTTGTAAACCTTCACTAGTCATACTTTATTATCGAATATTTCGAGGAAAAAATTTTTAAATAGATTAAACAACCAACTTTTTTGTGATTTAAATAATTCTTTGGCAACGGATTAAAGAGGTATATTCTTGATGATCTGGTCTCGATTTAGAATGATACGAAATTTATTTCGTTAAGAATTTCATAGATCTTACACGTGCATAGTTATTCTAGAAATTCTATATCGCATTTCTATTATTGAAGAAATGTGAAGGATGTAGTTTAGTTTTTTCTTTGTGACTTCTCAGATTACAGCATTCCTATTATCATTGGTTATTTCGAACAGATGCTGAAAGTTAAAAAAGGATTAAAGAAATAAAGGGCGTGTAATCGTAAGGAAGGAAAGTTGTAACATTTGTCGAGGAGCTCGGGAATTCGGTTTTTTAGAATTATACTCTATCACTGACAAATATACAGAAGTAACCCATACTTGAGAAATATTTTCAAGTTTGGGTAGATAGAAAGTAGAAACCATATCAACGAGTTTATTTTTGTAATTTAAAATAATAATAATAAGTTTTTGAATATTATAGTAATGAGAAAATCAAATAATACATTTTTTTACGTTCAGATGACTGTAAGTTGAAAAAAGAATTATATTCAAGGTTATTATTTTTTGCTAAAAAATATTTATTTATTTATTGGTTTTTATAAAATGTATATAAAAGTAAAAAACGTTTTTATTATAGATATAAAATAAACAAAATAAATATTAAATAAATATTATCTTTTATTTATATATTCTCAATAAATTATTATAATTTTAAAAGGTTATGAAATAATAATTATTGTTATTTATATTTTAATGAAGAAATTTTTCATTAATATGATGTAAAAAGTCTAAACTCCAAAATCGAATAAAATACTTAAAATATATTAAAACTTTATAAAATAATTTTTTTAAAAAACAAATTAATAATATTATTCTTTAAAATAAATTTTTTTAAATTACAAATCAAAAATATAAAATAAAAAGTTATGTTTTAAGTTTTATACTTTCAAATATTTTATTATATTTTTATCAAAAATTAAAATAAGGTTATATTATATAACTTTAATTTAATTTATTAATTTTATAAATTTTTATTGATTGTAATTGCACATATAAGTATAATTAAAATTGATTGATAAATATTTATATAAACAAAAAAATATATAAACAATTAATTGGAAAACTTAATTAATTAGTTAATAATATTTTGTATAAAATAATAAAAACAAACAAACAATTAATTAGGAATATACAGTATATATTACTATTTTTTTCAAGAAAAAATCATACGAAAAATAAATTTTTATAAAAATTGTTATTGCAATTATTAATAAATATAAAATATAATAAAATAGGTACAAATATAATAATAGTTATAATTGTAAAAATAATTATAATTATAAGAAGAATCGATGTATAACTTATATAAATGATTTTTACTTACATAATTTATAGAGCTTATATATTTTATTTATTATATAGTAAAGATGAATAAAAACAATTAAATATATATTATTTTATATTTTATATATAACATAATCAAAAAAAGTTTATTTTTTTCTTTACGTATTATTATTATAAAATACAAATAATAAAGAGATACCATTTTCTTATTCAAAAAAAAAAAAGAATTAAAGTTTATAAGAAAATACAATATCAAAAATATATTAATCTATATCGATTTTTTTAAAATAAATATACAATATAACATAGATACAATATATTTTGATTATGGAAAATATCAAGTTTTTCAAATAATAATCATGATTATTAATATTTTTTATATTGCTTTTAATGTTTATATCATATGTATCAAATCAAAATATGTATATTTAAAACAAATGTACATACAGTATATGATAAAAAATTTTTTTTATTATTTAGAATGATACAATTGTTTTTTTTTTATCATTTTCATATCAAATAAAAAAAATATAATAAAGTTTTTTTAATTAATATTTCGATAAATATTTTTTACTATGATTTTAAAAATTAGAATTCATATCAATATACGCATAAGATGATGCTTTTTTATTTTTAAAATTCTAAATATTCAAGATACGTACGTACTGTATATGATTTTTGAAAATTTTGTAGATAATAATTATGATAAAAAAATCTTTTTCTGAAATGTAAAATGATTTGGTTAGGATAAAAAGATATATTGCACATGAATAATTCAAAATTGAAAAAACAAATTAATTCGTTTTTTATAATTTTGAAGATTCGATTAAAATAAATAAATTCAAAAAATCTAATGTATGCACGTACATAAATTTTCAAGGAAATATTCAACTTTATCAAAATTTTTTTAAATTATCGTTTTCCTTTTTCATTGACATCTTATTTATTATTATCTTTTGATTGCTATTTTTTTTACAATCCTTATAATCTTTGTATCGTATATTATTTTATGTGAAACGAAAATTTCCAATTTCATAAAGCTCAAAGAATTATTTTAATAATAGTGATCAATATCAATAGGCTATTTATTATTCTCAAATAATGATTAAGATTAAATAATAAATAAATAAAAATAAATAAATTTCTTTCTCACCGTGAACTCGTGGATCGATAATCTTTTTTTTGATTTACCGATTGTCGACGGACCTTATCTAAAACCAACGAAAGAATGAAACCGAAAAAAAAAACTTTCTTATTTTTAATATGATGTAAAAAATAAAATGTTGGTTTACTTTTTGAAAAAATTTCTTTCTCAATGATAGGTGATTACCGCATACTCTACTTTGAAGTGTGTATCATTTATTAATTTTAAAAGAAACTGAAAACAGTTAAATGTAATAATTCGACCGGACCCGAACCGGACCAGGCTCCACCTAAGCATGTTATTGTTAAATTTGTTACACCAAATATGTCGGCAAAACAATGGAACATGATTAACCAAATTTGGTTAGTTGTAATTGGGCAAACAAAAATTATAAATTGCGAATTAAAAATACTCCTTATTTGGATCAAAAATACTATTTAGAAATTTCTTCGTTGCTGCAGGAAGTTTCAATTTTCCGAACGGTGGTTGTTATAAACTTAAAAAAGTGTGTCTCTCGAAGTTCTTTAAAGGATTTGGGATTATTGCTAAAACTACATTTTGATCCAAGATAGAATTTTGACAAATTTTAAATTTCCCTTTTTCATTGATATTGCCCACGAGGATCCCAAGCCTCCGGAGATTCTTAGGTCACGTTTTCCTTTTTTCGTTAAACCAATAATACTCATGCAACAAGATTATCCATTAGACGTGTATTCGTGGGTGGCACTATCACTTTTTCTTTTGGTAATATTCTTCGTGGTATTTCCTATCAGTATTCCCATCCCATTCTCTAAGAGGTTCCCCGTGATTCCATTTATTCATTCCTCTCGATCTCAACCGATCAAAATCCCATTCAATTTAGCGACCACGCCATTCTACGCCATAATTATATTGTTGGCATGCAGATGCATAGAGTTCAAAGTGGTCGTTGATGGCTTCGTAGGGAGCGAGGGAATTCAACCGTACAGTATTATGATATTATTTTATTCATTGGTATGCATCTCGTAAAGTAAATACGCTATCATTATGCGATGCCTCAATAATGCCTAAGAAAATCTTCAAATAAAGGCTTACATATGCGTCTCGTTGGACTTGACGGGTTTCGTGGAATTCTGTGCATATTGGTTCTCGAACAAAAGCGGGAAGAATGGAAAAAAGTTGTTCACCTACTTCTACATCTTGTTTAATCTGATGAGCGCGTTCACAAGTAATGATGTGGTAGTGCTTACGGGAACGAGTAAGTAAGCAGCGATTCTCTATTCTTGTATCTCGCGGTGTTTAGTGAATGTCAATTATTATTAAACGTTCTCTTTTATTAGTCTTCTTAGTGTATTACACCCGGTTAGCAAACATAAAACCTCCAACGGCATTTTTGATTTCGGAATTCATGGCAGCCAATATTGGTAATTCAACGCGACTTTGATAAAAATCTATCCATTACTTTTAATAACCTCTTCCACAAAAAAATAGCATCAATGACGCTTTACATCGGAAATCCAACGAATGTAATTGTCGCACAGGCATATAACATCTCCTTTATAAAGTACAGTGCGTGGATGCTTGGTCCAACCATTGTTTCAATCGTTGTCGCTTATATCTTTCTAAGGATCGTCTTCAGAAATCCTAAATTCATTCCACAAAATGTGGACCCACCAAAACGCGATCCAAAGAGTGTATTAAGAGATAAGAACGGTGCAATATTTGGAATTTTTTTGTTGGTGTGTTGTTTGGTTACGTTGATGGCCACTTCATTCACAAGCATCAGAGTTTGGGTGGTAACATTGCCTTTCGCCGTGGTGTCCTTGTTAAGGGATTTCGTTCATGATCTGCTGGAAAAAAAGAAAACCGATAACGAGCAAAAAAATAAGTCCGAAGATAAGGAGGTGGAGAAGTTTGAAAGTAAAAAAGATACGGTTATAGAAAATGTCGAGGGTAAGAGAGACACGGTTGAAAGTAACAAAGACACGATCGTGGAAAATGTTGAAAGTAACAAAGATGTGGTTATCGAAAATGTTGAAAGTAAAAAGGACACGTCCATAGACGTCGAAAGTAAACTAAAAAATAAAGTGGAATTAAGCGATTCCAAATTAGATCATCAGAACTCCACAACTTTAACAGTGTTAGCTATAGAAAACATAAGTAAATCATCACAGAATCTCGAAAGTTCGTCGGGACAAGAGCAGGTCATAGTAATTGACAAAGGCTATTCAGACTTTAGAAAAGAAGAAACCGGTTCTAGTTGCGAAAGTTTAGAGATCGAAATTCAAGAAGATCCGGAAAATGTATCCGAGTCAAGGTGTTTCTCTTTTAAACACACCTTTCCAACAATATACATGGTGTTTATGAGAATGCCGCGGAGTCTCCTTCCATTCTCATTTGGAATGTTCATTCTCGTTGAAGGTATTAATTTATATATAATGCATAAAAAAAAGTCATTTATGAAAGGATGTGATGGAAATTAAATATTACATATCAAACTATTGTTTGGCAGTTCTCTCTTCATTAGGCTGGATCTCACTGTTTGCAAAAGCCTTTTCAACTCTCACGCCATCCTTTATACCTGCCGTATTCGTCACTGCAGTTATCTCCATCATTCTCTGCAACCTGCTGAATAACCTTCCAATGACAGTGTTGTTAACGCGAATCCTACAGCATCCAAATTTTGCCAATGCAGACCACGTGAATGAATCGGTAATGACTGGTTGTCTTTTTGCATTGGTGATTGGCAGCAACGTGGGTGCCTGCTTTACAATAATCGGGGCGTTGGCAGGATTGATGTGAGTATTTCGTTTCATTGCGAATAACGACTCGTAATAATATTCACAAGAAACATTTGTGTATTATAGGTGGGACAAAATCCTGAAGGATATGAAATCGCCGGTTGGATATTGGCAATTTTTAAAATGGAACCTTGGGGTAATGCCGGTGGTTTCCTTGAGCGCGTGCCTCGTGCTGATATTTGAAATATGGATTATATACGAACGATAATTCTTGGGATTAATCTCGTGGTCACGGCTTCGATCTTAATTAAGAATCCAATGGCGAACATTTACTTGGAGATTTCGTGTTAATCGAAACACAAAGTATTTATTATTTGTACCATAAAATCTTTTCTCTTATGTGACGATCTTTATGAACGGACACTTGAAACTCTTTCCAAAAAACATGTAATTTTACTTAATAATTTATTAATAAATAGTTTAAAAAAAATTAACTTCTAATACATCTCTACAAATGACGTTTTGTTTTCAAGCATTTGCGATTGATATTTAACTTTATAAACAACTATCTTGCTATGATTGAAAACATTATTCTTTGACACTCAAGAGATCCATGATTTGTTCCAGTTTTGGATTTCCGCCTAACCTCTCGATCTCGGCGCGTGCTTCTTTTTCGACTTTTACCAAATAGTGTCGAGTGTACTCGAAGGATCCAGTTTCTCCCATAATATTTACTGCAAATTGCTTTAACTCAATGGAGGTTGTGTGCTGCTTCAGGATGTCTGACAGAGAAAAGAATTAAGAATATTTCAAAGATATAAAATTTCACATACACAAAATATTTCGAAACAATGAGGATACTAATCAACTGTCGATTTCTAGTATCCGCGTTAATAGAATGGATGATCGGGAAAGAAAATTTTCCTTCAGTTATGTCATCACAAAAACCTTTGTTATTCGTATACTGAAACGGATAAATAATGTCAACAACCAGATCCCCAAGGCTGATTATTATTACAAAGTATGCATGCGCCAAACCTTTTCAGACTGTAAATTCATGTAATCATCTCGTATCTGAAAATGGACACCGATAATGTTCACAAGTGGAACGTAATTCCTGAATTATGAAAACGCGCAGCCAAATTACACAAGTGTATCGTAAAAATAAAAAATCTGTTGACTAACAAAAATAAAACCTACACTTCTGATTTACTGGCTTCTTGCATGAGTCTCACTCCCAAACGTAGTAAACCTCCAGTTTCTAAAATCAATGAAAGATGAACTCACTGAAATTAACTTCACTTAAAATTAACTGGATCGACCTTACTATTTGAGACCATCTCAATGAATTCAGACTCCGAGGGACAAGTCAACGTATCCCTCCAATAGATTTCCATTCCCTGACCGCGGTGAAGGTTTAATAGCTCTTCTGTTTTTTTGTTTTTTTTTTTTCAAAAAAAAAAATGAATTTTTTAGTAATCAATCAATTGATGACCCGTTTGATTAAACATACCTGTAAAGATCGAGAACAAGTTGGCATCCTCCAGCTTTCGAAGTTCACTCAATGCAAGAAAATAGACATAATTTGCACAATTGATGGTGGAAGGTATACCATATATGGTGTGCGCAACTATATTAATTGTGAAAGAAATCAATGAACACGAGATCTTGCGACCATGATTACGTACAAGGACTTGTAAAGAAGATAACCTGGAACTCCGCGACGCAATGTTGAGCCATCCTCCACATCGTCAATTCTATTGTTACGTACATATTAATGATCATCCATCAAATATTCATTTCACACGAAAAATTATAAATATTCTCACAGAAGACTGGCAGTGTGTAACATTTCCACAATGGTAGTAATTATGGCCAACTTGTCCTTGGGGACCTGAAGCCAGTGATCAAAGGCATCAATCAATTTAGTCCTAATCTCTTTTCCAGGATGCGCCACCAGATAGTTGTAGGGTTCTAATAAAATCTTTTAAAAAAAAAGAAAAAAATCAAGTAACCATTTACATCTCTGGGAAAATTTCGGATAATATCATACCTCTTCTGGGGTCAATGGTTGAACTTTTGCGGCGGGGATGGGTTCACTCATTTTTTTTCCTTCTGAAAGACGTAAAAAATAGATTACGGAGAAAACGCAACGCTATTGCGATTTCATGTTTGATATCATATGATTGTTAGTATGACAAAATATATGATTGGCAGATAAATCCATCTATCCAACGCCGGACAAGCTGCTTTAGGCACCTACTCAAGTTTTACTAATGAGTGCCAAGCAAGAAGAGAAGAATTTGAAAGCTTCAAATTGATCCGATGCTCTTGCAGTAGTGTTCATCAAAATTCCTTCGAAACCATACACTGCTCATTACAAGATACTATGTTGAAGCAACGGCATATCATCAGAACGGAACCGGCCCAAGCGCCAAAGTTCTGTAATCTTTTCTCGTAGAGTGGATAGTTACACCAACGTCATTTAAAAAACTATAGGAAAATCTCGGATCTTCGTGATGCATTCTATGTCGATCCAATTTATCGACAATTTTAGAAACTATAAACTTTACTATTGTTTTAATTTAAAAGTCAATTACCGTAACGTAATTAAATAGACAGTACAGTATATACGGTATATGTTTTTTTTTAGAAAAAAAAATTCAAACCCAAAAATAATAGCCAATTTAAAAACGTTATTAATAACACAAGATCTTCAACTATTATTAATTTATTGAATAAGATTTAAGTTTTTAAGTTTTTCAATAAGGTTGATTACTTTTGTAATTATACAGTATATTTTAAATTTAAATTGTATTATTTCTTATTATAAAATCATAAAAGAACAATAGCAATAATAATAAATAAATAAAATAATTAATTGATTAATATTTATTTTTTGTTAAAAAAAATTATTTTTAAATTTGATTTATTTTTTTCAATTAGTTAAGTCTTGTCAAATATATTTTATTTGATTTATATATTTTTTTCTTTTACAAAAATTACTATTTATAAATTATTTTAGATACATGTTATGTTATATTAAATTTTTTTTATATTAACACATTGTTATTGATTTATTCTAAAGTATATATCAAGACTAATATATTAAAAATTCATTAATATTATTATTAATTAAATAATAAAAATTAAAACTAATTGTTTAATTAAACCAATTATTTATTGGTTTTTTATTGTTTATTTTATTTTATTTTTTTGTTATAAATTTTTAATATAATTTTTTTTTTAATATTAAAATAAAATATGTCTTTTAATTTTTATAAGAATATATTATATATTTATATATTTAATATTAAGATATAAAACATATACTATAAAAATTAATTATATAGTATAATTTTTTTCACTAATCCTTTTGCCAATCCAAAAAACAGACATTCTTAAGAAAATTTATTTTTTTTGATAATATAGTCTATACACTCTTTTTAATAACATCACTTCCAAGGCAAAACAAGTCTTCCCATCTTGATACACCTTTCTTTTCAAACAATTTCTTGATATTTCAGTAACAAAATACAAGAAATCTTATCTACGGAGTCTATGGCAAGAAAACTCTGCCAGAAAGAAAAGACTTTTGAAAAACATCTTCTACTATTTTTACCAAAACCTAAAGGATTTCTAGAATAGCTATGTATCTTGCTTCTGGACTTACTTTTATCTTTTTGCAACTTGAAGCTAATTTACTTCTTGTGTGTTAATATCTTTTTGATTTTTTTGAAGGATTTTGCCTATCTCAGTTTGATTCTAAATTTTTGGTTATACTGGAAATTCTTCAAGATAATTGAATAAAATTTTGGGATTGGTTAATTAATAAATAAAAGAAATGTAAACAAAACACATATATTATCACGTGTTCCCTGTTACACTACACAAATTTGATGATGTGATTGGTCAACTGAAAGAGTTGACTGTTGGATAGATAAAGGAAAGGTTGAGAATAATAATTTTTTCTCAAAAAATTACAGCAAGATAAGTAAACTTTTTTTTGAAGATTCTTTATCTTTTTTTTTTAGCTTGACTCATATATTGGCAGAAAAGATAAACAAAATCTCCAAAAACAAATCAATATTTTTAAAGATAACCAAGAAAACATATTTAAAGTATGAAACCCCTGTGTACGAATCTCCTGAAAATATAAGCCAGTTGTTAAACTTGCAAATATATTTCCCAAGATCTATAAGAATCTTGAGTCTATTATAAATTCTAGATAAATCCAATAGGTGGGTGGATAAGCAAGAAAAGATAATCTAGAGAGATTGTTGAATAAGAAGAACTCTTAAAGACCAGAAAACCTTGATATACTTGAGGGTATACAGTAATTGCTTAATGAACTGACTACCTTATAACCTAAGGCCAAAAGAAATAAATTAGGTGTGGTTAACATAATCAGTTCTATTTTCAAGACATTCAGGTTACGTATAAATAAATAAGTCTCTGACTATTCATGAAGGCCTATTGAACTCAACTTGAAGAAAGTTTAAGTTAGAAAGAACTGGCCAAAGGAAATATAAGTAATTGATACTATAGAGTCTTTTAGATTATGGTTAAAAATTTTATACTTTATAACTTGAATAGATAGTTTGATTCCAATATATTTCTTTTGGTTACTTTGGAGATTGGTTGCTATATTTATCCAGATCCTATTGAGAAAACTTTTTTTATTTTTTATTTTTTTTGTGCGAGTAGTGTGTAATATACATGTGTTCATATTTAATTTAGACATTTTTCAAAAACTGTATTATGTTCATATTACTAAGTAACAATTAGTAAGTAATTGGGAATCATATTTAATTCAGAATTGTATTGTCAATTAAATTTCCTTTTATGGTAATAAGAAAACATGTATAGTGTGTAGCACTGTTAGATATATGGGGTCTTAACCCCAGTCTATTAGTTAACAATAAACTACCTTCCAGATTACACTTAGAGACTTTTAGTTATAAACGAGTGAATCATATTTCATGTTTATGCATATAAAAAAGTTCTTCTTTATATACTCCAGAGTTAATAAACAATAAATGCTGATACAATTTTGGGAAAAAAAATTAAAATAAAACATATACTATAAATATACTATATACATATATAATATATTTTATAATTTTTTGAAATTATTTTAATTTTGTATTTTATCTTATAATTAAATAACAAAATTATTAAAATTTTAAAAATTTTATTTAAATATATTTTAAAACTTAGGAATAAAATAATATGAATTTTATTAAAACATTTATTTTTGAGATTTTAAATAATATATAAAAATCTTAAAAATAAATCTTTTTTTTGAATTGTTAATAAAATTTTATAAAGTTATTTTATAAAAAAAGTTTAAGTAAAAATTTTTAAAAAAATGTAAAGAAAATAAATTTTAATGACCTGTGGGTCCATAGTGTAGTGGTTAACACTCCACAGGTCAGATCACAAGATACCAGTTCAACTCCAGGTAAAG
>CAJVPV010000162.1:0-26958 GCA_910591835.1 Acaulospora morrowiae
TTAAATAATTAAAAATATCTAAGGACATTGAAGAAATACTAGTTAATAAAATATTATAATTAGATAAATTTGTTCTTCGTATAGCAGATCTTGTATATTTATTATTACCCAATGTTATAAGAATTTCTATTGTTAATTTTGAAGGATATTTCGACATTACTCCTTCAAAAGTGCGTATTATCTTGATACCAATATTTGTAGTTATATAATTTTTACACTGAACTAATATTAAATACCCTTTATAATTTCCAAAAATATTGATACCATCATCATCACCAGTTAACCTGTTTAATTAATGTTAAATTATGTAAGTAAATGTTTCATCGTAATCAAAATAAATATTATTAATAGCTAATTCTAAAATATTTATTATATATCTTATTCATCACAGCTCTAGAAGTTAATTAATGGCATTGTATAAGCAAAATACATAGTAGTTAATATAATTAAACAAAAAAGGATGTTCACAAGTACTGCTATTCCAGCCAAATAACTACTTGTGGCCACAAAGTGCTTCCAGTTTTTTGCTATTATATTAACCTAGTGGCAACATACCTTCAGATATATAATAACTCGACAATTATTTAATGACAATTCTCACCTTACTCTCTGGCATTCAATACCTATACTTGTAAGTATTTTAAAAATTATCATCTCAAATTCATTTCCTTTCGCAACTGCAGTTATAGCACTTGAAATATAGGTAAAGATAGAAGCAGAAGTAGAAGTAAGGATAGATATGTTAAAGTAATTATATTAATAAAATATAAGTAATTTTTATTGCAGAAAAAATAAACTAGCTTATTTAAATAAATATATATATACTCTGCTGCTACTACTCTAAAGCAGTATTGCTTTGTCGAAATATTGAATTTTTAACCGATAAAGAACAAAGAAATATAAAAGTGGAATTTGATATATATATATAAATTCATATGTATATATACATCCATGTACTGTATATACATCTTGGACAAAAGAATCATCCAAAAAAGACCACTATATATAGAAATTCTATGTAATATATAAATTGCTAGCATTTAATTGAATTATGACTTGCTTGTTAATCTAGAATATTGCCAGTATTTTATGTAATGATTTATGATGAAATAATTCAATATTAAAAAAAATATTAATTTTAATATTGTATCTAATAAATTTTATTTTACATTTTAATATTTGTTTTTTAAAATATTTTTAAATTTAATATTTGAATTTATTTTTTTTTAATTTTTTTATAAATTATTTATTAAAAAATATTATAATTAATTATATTTATTCAAGTGATTGGTTATTTTTGTAAGCTATTGTAAATATAAATTTAAAAAAATTAAATTAAACAGTTTTTAGCTATATTTATTGAAATAAAACAATTTAATAAAATTATATTTATATAAATTGATCGGTTTCAATTCAGATCGGTTTACAAAAAATTAAAACTGATCAGTTTTCAGATCGGATCGGTTTACAAAAAATTAAAACTGACCAGTTTTCGGATCAGATCAGTTTACAAAAAATTAAAACCGATTGGTTTTCGGATCGGATTGATTTAAAAAAAATAAATCAAATCGGTTTCGGTTTTGATTAAAACTGATTCAAACCAAATTGTTGCGATCCCTAATGATATGTATGATACACAAAAAAATCCAAAATACATTAATTTGCCCATCTCTAATTTCATCTCTTCTATGGAGAATTTACTATAATCCATTTATAAAAAAAATAGACAACTCTGGACTGGAATACAAAATTAATACCAAAATACCTACAACTTGCTTTAAGCACTATTAATACAAATCAATACAAACTTTATTAGTTTCATAAATGAATGATACAATCTAATTTATAAACAAGAAAAAAATAATGAAAAAAATACAAAATCTAGTGACTAGCTTCACAAAGATAACAAAATTCAGAAAAAATTCAAGCAAAGCAGCTTTCATAATAATAAATAATATAAAGAAATTAAAGATTAACATTTAGGGAAATGTTATAATGGTACAGGAAAAAGATACAGCAATCAGAGTTCTAGGCATATAAATTACAGGATCAGACTTCAAAAAGTATTAAAACAACTTATTATTAACAAAATAAAAAAAAGTACAAACTGTTTCATATAAAAAATATTATAGATAAATAGTGCAGATATATTATTAATCAAGTTCTCTTTCTTGCAATTGAATATCTGATCCAAGATATAATACTGATAGAAAAAGAATATAATCAAATTAATAGTATAATTATAAAAACTTTTAAATACAAACTGGAACTACCAATAACAGCTATCAACAGTAAAATCCATATGTACACAGGTTACAAGATCTTCAATTTATATAACAAATATTTTTTTTTTTTTAAAAGCAAAGCATATTACATGCAAACTTTTTTTAATATTAACTTAATATTGAAGTTACAATCATTATATGAAAGATCTAATTTATTTTAGCTACACTAACCTTAGTACCACCTCTACTTTTTAACCCAAGTATTACCTTATACTAAAAAGATGTGTTTATACACAAGCATGAACTTTTTTAGAAAGCTTGTACCTGCTAACTGTTATTAAAATTCTTATCACATTTTTTATTTTTGGCTTAACACAATCATAATACCTAAAAAGTCTCACAATCATAATACCTAAAAAGTCTCACAATCACTTTCTAATAAATGCACTTAATGATCCTTTAGTTGACACAGACTATCAAATCTAAGGGTCAAATGACCAAATGGGGCATAACTCCTTCAAAGGGCCGGGTTGACATAAGCTGCCAAATCTAGAAGTATAAATATTAAGCAGAGCATGTTAATGTTTATGACAATAACTATTTTCAAAGTTGCTTAATCAGATCAGCAGGCTTTTTTTTATAGTCTTATAGATTATAGGGGAAGGGAAATGGCCTGTATAGGAACTAGGGAATGCACCAAACATAGCATTGATCATTATAACATCAACTGGATGATCAACCTGCTACAACATCTTATCAGGAAAGTCACAATATTAATATCTGCTGAATCAATATATAAATCGGCTTTTTATAAGAAATAGCATATAACAAGTTATGGTGCCAGATACCATATTAATACTATTCAATAGGGATCATGAAAAATGGATCCGAACTGTATGCATGATTCGACGGATAATCGACATTGTGCATACAGTTTCAGATCGGTTTTTCGTGATCCCTACTATTCAACTGCCTTCATATAAAGTTGAACTGGTATCTTGTGATTTGATCTGTGGATCCATAGATTATCTATATAACAAACATTTGAAGTATCATATAATATATTTGATATAGGATCTAAATGAAGCAAATATTACAAAACAAATTATAAGAATCAGACTGTAACACCTACAAAATTCTGCATAAATATTCAAGAATATTCTTAATAACCAGATCAAAATTGAAAGAATTCCTTCAAGCAGTTTACTGGCAAAAATTTTTTATCTTTTAAAAAAGAACAATATAACAATAAAAGTAATTAAAGAATATAAAATTACAACATCAGAAGATAAATTTACTTTAGTAAAAAAAAACTCTTTCTCACAAATATCCAAATTCCTAAAAATTTTCTTTTTTGGTAATACTACAAAACACTCAAAAAACACTCAAAGAAATACTCAAAGAGAATATCCAAAGGAAAACTCCACAATATTTTCTTGAAAATAAAGGAGGACAAACATAACAGATATACTATAGGTTCAAAAAGTATATTAACCCTTCTTTATTTTTTAACTTTAGAAACAGATACTTATGATTTTTTACTGGAAAAGAAGAAAAAACAAAGAATACAATTCACAGTAAAATTAAAAAGAAAAAGTCAGCACCGCACTTCACAAGCTACTAGCCAGTCGTGTATTAGGTTAAATATCTCCCTAGACATCAGCAGGACTTAGTATTGGCCAGATCACACCTGATAAACCAGACAACCTCGCATACCAACACAAAATCAGAAGGGTCCCAAGACTTTCTCATTACTGTAATTGAAAAGAAAAGTATAAATCTCAATAATTTTTAAAGATAAACAATATCCATTACGCGATTAAATTTTTGCTGGAGACAAAAAAACCAGAGACAGGTTACCTCCTCCAAAAGATCAACAGTAATGCGAATACGTACTTTTCAAAGTCAAACAATATCAACAACTGTCAAACATACAAATACAGCAATCCAAAACATGACATGTGTACACAACAGATCCAAAGTTTACTAAAGTTAACTTACTTCCAAAGCAAGATCTGCAGTAGCACAAATACGTTATTGCTACAAACAAAGCAACAAGATACAAACAGGACTTATCAAAATGAGCAAATCACAAACAACTTGGCATAACACATGTTAATTTCAATCCTATATATCAAAAATGGACAACTACATCACACAATAAGCTGTTTCAAGCAAATTAACATGCACTAAACAAACAACAAATTAAGCCAGCTTACACGTGCCAACCTAGCAAAAGTCCAAAATAATGGCTCACTTCAACCCAATCCAAATAGAAAACCTAATAATAGAACACCTCAAAATGATTAAAGACAACTATAACAAAGGAGAACAAAAGTGGTTTCGTACATTGATCGAAGATGGTGCAACAAATACAGCATCAGAACTGGCAGAATTAGGAACAATAATAAACATCACAGTCATAGATGCAGTAGCAGCAAAACTTCTTAATGTCAATTCATATACAGCCGTAAAATAGATGTTGACTAAAAAATACATCAAACAAATCTACACATTCAATCAATTAGATATGAACATATTAAACAGATACATACTAGAAAACTCACAACAAGTGTCCCAGATTGTGAATATCTTACATTCAGGACAAGACCCACGATATGCACAAGACAAAAACCCAGAAACCATATTATTCTCAGGACAACCTGAGACAAGAAATTACAATCACAACTATTAATAAGAGTTAGTTGAAAGGAGTAAAGAAAACATGTCAGAAAATTATATTAATCAAGAAGATGTAATAAAGCAGGCAAATGAAGAACAACAAATACCAAAAGTCATCATAAATAAACAGATCTCTGGAAACATAACTGAGAACCAAGAAACACATGTCCCAGAAATAGCCATAAAAGAGCAATCTCTATCAGACGAAGATTCTGACCAGCTAACACTCACTCCCGATCCATTAGAAGACATAAGAGCAAAGGAAAACTATGCAACAAGAAACAGAGTCTTCCACCCAACAAACCCTCACCATATTCATAAAAAAGGAACATATAAAGCAGGAACTCTAATAGCAAATACACCAGAAGAGAATCAGAAAGAACAGATCATGTATCTTGCAAATATCTTCAAGCTTCTTGTCAACAAATATAATCTAATCCAACCATACTTCCACAATAGAAATGAATGGTACACAATCCACTTTCATTATAAAAAAGACAGATTAGTATACATCAGCAAATTCAAAAACAAAGAGGATTTTAAACTGATCACAATACAGAACCCAAACCTTAATCAAGACAACAAAGCTAGCAAGAAAACTGAAAATATCAAACACAGCATGCCAGAAGGAAATCAAAGTCACAACAGTTCTAACTTATTCAATTTAACTAACAAACAAGGTAGAGTACAACTTTGAATTAGATGCAACTCTCTTCCCTACACCAGCAGAGAAAAACAACTACAAGAAATAGCCAACATGCTTCAAGTACCTATCGAATATAAGGGAATTCAAGTTCTAGCAATAGGAAAAAACAAATGGATAAGTCTTAGTTTCAACAAAACAACAGATGCTTATAGATGTAAACAATAGCTATTGAAACACATATAACCACAAGACATAATTTTGAATATCACCAAGAACGTCAGTCCAAACGAAGAAGCACCATCAGAAAGCTCATCAGCTTCAAAAAGTTCAGAAGGTTCAGAAACTTCAGAAACTTCAAAAACCACCAAACCAATACCAGATCAATACATACTTATGGATATTCCAGTACATACTTCACCCAAAAAAGTACAAGATATCCTTAGTAAATACAGAAAAATCTAATCACTTAACATCACAAAGGGAAACAACAACTACAATAGTGCTATGATAGCATTCAAATCTACAAAAACCAATCTTAAAAAGATCTGGTCAATCCCATTGGATAACCTAATGGCAAGACTAGCACCATTAGAAAACCATTAGGACATCCTTAAGGAACACAATGAAATCACAACCAGACTATATGGTATTGGAAAATCAACATCTGCCTCACGAATAATGAGTACAACAAAGCACCTAAAGGTCAAAACAGTACACATTCCACTCAACAGTAAAACAGACAAAAAAAGAAATTTTGCTATTATAGGATTCGAAAACCAGAAAGATCTCAATAAGGCCTTATTAGCATATGTGAAACTGTTTGGATGCAAAGTTTGGTGGAGCACCAAAGATAATACAAAGACATTTGAACATATCAACAAAGCATCAAAGATCCAAATCCAAGAGCTCAGCTTAGAAAAAGACAAGCAATATAATTAACCCTATGCAGCAAGCTCTTCCTCAACTACCAAACAGAAAAAAGTTCAAAACAATCTGGTTCAAACAAACAAAAAAGGAAAAAACAAACAAGTCACAACTGAATTAGCAACACCAGAACACAACATGTCCATAGAATCAAATCCATGGAACTCAATTCAAACAATGCTAGAATCCATCAGTGCCAGATTAACAAGATTAGAAAATAAGAAATATAAAAATAACAGGAAATCCTGTTACTTTTTCTAAAAAAAAACTGCAACAGTCCAATCAGAAATCAATATTGGAGGAAATAAATCACCAGAAAATAGACCACCAATAGAACCTCCAATTCCAAACCTCTCGTCAATTTACATTATAGACACCTCTTACTCAGAACTCCTCTTAGAATTACACAACCAACAACCAGACACTGACATCACCACCTTCTTACACGAGCAAAAAGAACAGTTTCTAAATAACCAAAATACAAATCTCAACAAAATTAATCCAAAACAGCTCCCACATAGCCCCAGCGACAACTCGTTAAACAACAACTCTGATACTTACACACCATATATAACAATAGATACACACAACGTTAGAGGGATCACACGCGACACAAATTAAACCAACCTTATATTGGAACTGTTAGAGAGAAGAATCGATATCCTAGATCTCTATAAAACCAAGCTCTCCAAAGAAAATCAATACTTTGCATTTCCAAATCAAAAAAACTTCAAGTGTATCTCAAGTGCTGAGCCAGATAATCTCAGAAGAGCAGGGGTTCTATTGTTAATTCATAGGAATATCGAAAGATACATAGCATCAATAGACACAATTAAAGGTCATCTAGTAGCAATTAACCTATTGAACAAAGGCTACAAGACATAGATTGCTCAAATATACCTACCTAGTGATAGAAGAAAAAGCTGAGAACTATAGAAAAAGATCCTCAAGTTATTACAAGTCTACTTACAGAAAGGCTATGAAATCATAATTATGGATGATTTCAACGCAACATTAAACCCAAGAACAGATTGTAAAACAATAAACAACATACAAGAGTTCACCAGATCTGAAGATCCAGAAATTGAATTATTTAACCACATGGATAATTGGAATCTTTCCGATCTACAACAATTATAAGAACCAGTTGAAACCACACACACTTGGGAAAACAGAATAAGCTCTAGTAGAATTGATTATATCTGAGGATCTTATGGTATAGCAAACAATATTCTCCAATTCAGTAATAATGACTTTCGCTCAATCTTCAACAGTGACCACATCATACTATCCATTAAAATTATATGAGATGCCCTTTTCCAAAACTATCAAATAAACATGGAAAAGCCCAAGCCCCGTAAAGAAAAAATAATCAACATCTTCAAAACAACAGAATCACAATGGAAAAAATATGCTCACAAGGTCGATCAAAAGCTTCAACGAAGTGGCATTACAACTTTAATCCATATAATGAATGATGAGCAGACAAATAGTAATAGAAGGACACAATTAATCCAAGACTCATGAAAAATATTCAAGAAAACTCTAATAACTGCAGCCTTCAATTACCTATATTGTAAAAAAAGAACAACAAAGGGAACAGTCAAATTGCGTAAACATAAGAAGAGTCAAAGAGAACAACTTGTACTTTGTAGCTACCATCTAATTACCAAAATCCTCAACAGTTGGGTCAACTCCCAAGATCTCGAGGAAAAACCATTACAAGCTCAAAAATTATAGAAGGAATGCAACAAAATTAACCAAAAGATAGCACCGATAGCTTCAACCTTCAACTCCATTCAAGAGTTAACCAGAACCCTAGAAGAAAAAGAAAAGAAGGACACACTAGCTCTCCAACTCAAAGAAACAGCCAGTTTCCTAAAAAAGATATATCTCAATAAAGAAAGAAGTAAAACCAATACAGAAATCAAGCAAGCAATTGTAGAAAGATATAGAAATCTCAAAGAAAACCAAAGAAAGTAGTACAAGGTCTAACAAACAACTTTCGAGACAAAATAACCATAGACAGAATATGTGTTCAAGATGAACTAGAAAGAGAATATACTGTATATCAGTAAACAAAGAGGAAATTCTATACCAGACTGAAGAATATTACAAAAAAGCCTTCAAAAAGAAAGACAATAACTTTGAGCTACTCAATGAAAAATGGAAAAAACAATACGCATCAAAAGCTGAAATAAAAGAGGAATGGTACAATGAGATGATGAATACCATTTCCCAAAATGAGTTGGAAGAAGTATTGAGAGACCTTCCCAATGATAAAGCAGCAGGACCCAACAAGATCAAATACGAAATGCTCAAAAAACTAAAATCAGAAGGGAAAAAAATATTATATCAACTCATGAATATATATTTAGTCCACGGCACAACCCCAGTGGCATGAAAGGAAGGTCCTACTCTACCCTATTTCAAAGGGAAAAGAATGGCAAGGCAACTTAAGCAACACCAGACCTATAGTCCTTCTGATGTTACATGAAAATGCTTTACAAAAATTATTACCAACCGATTATCTACTATTTGTAAAAGACACAATATTCTAAAGGGTCCCAACTTTGCAGGACTACCTGGAGAAAGCACTTCAGAACCCATCCACTTGTTAAATAACATTTGCGAAGAATCCAGAGAAAAAAAGAAGGAGTTGTGGATATTATTTCAAGATACAGCTAAGGCATACAACACAATCAGTCTAAAAATATTACAGAAGGCACTTCAAAGGATCAAAATTCCAGAAAAGCTTGCAACACTTATCTTAAATCTTTTTATCGGCAGACCACTGAAGATAATTACAGATGTAGGAACAATGAAAAAAGTAATAGCAGGAGATGGAATAAACCAAGAGGAAACAATATCACCATTACTATGGTGTATTTTTTACGACCCCTATTATGTGAAATCTAGGATAATACAAAACTAGATTATTCTATGAACTGTGAATGGAGAACCAATCACAGCAAAGATGAATCCACACAACTGTTTATTTGACAAGCCACTATAGCATACATGGATGACACAACATGGATTGCTAGATTCGAAAAAGATATGGAAAACATTCTAGAAAGGGCCAAGTGGTTCTACGCAGCTAATGACTCACAAATTAATAGCAACAAATCAGTACTGATTACGATAAACAGCCACAACAAAAGACTAAATGTAATTAAAATTGAAGTAAACCAACAGAAAGTAACCGAAAGTGATCGTAGCAGCTTTATCAGATTTCTAGGAATATAGATAGGTAACAAGAGACACACTAAAGACATAATCCATCGAATCAAGCGTGAAATCACAACAATAGTATCAAGCCTCCAAAAAAAAAAAGTAATAGACAAGCATATAAAATATATTCTAAATAGAGTGCTTATCCCACATATAGAATATCAAATGCAATACTGCTTTCTAGATCAGAACACGTGCAATATTTTAACAACACAGTTAAAAAAGATTCTAAAGAAAGCAGCAGGATTGGTCTTAACCATTCCCAATTCAGCTATCTATCACAAAAAAATCTACAACATTAAAAGTATTGAGAAAATTCAAGCAGAGAATCGAATCTTCAACTTTATGAACAGACTGTGTGACATGGGTCCAGCCAGCATATCCACATTAATCCATCTCAAACAAGCCCAGGTTCAGAACTGGGAACCAAGTAACATCCTGACTAATAATATTTCTCGATCATTCAAATGTTCAAAGAACTTCTCAGCCCAAGTCCTGAAAATGACCAACAATCTAGGAATCACAATATTTAACTCCCAATGGTCAAATTGCTTTGATTGGAAAGGAGGCTCACTATCCATCAAAAATATGCTCAATGACATAAAGTTATATCAGAAAGCAATCCTATCTCTAAGAAAGCACAACATAATTTTTGTAAACCAAATAATCGATAATAACAGCAAAACAGTACTATCATGGAAAATCATCCAAATTCTTTCAAACATCAGTAAAAAATCAACACCACTATAGTTCAGCAAAATCCAATCTATCTTGACAAATAAGTACAACATTCTAAAAAACAAATGGCAAAACTGGAACTGGGAAGAGCAAGACAAGAGATTTTTCTCTACCAGTTTAAACAAAGACTGACACCAATGAAGTTGGAAGATTACAAGTCCAGAGGAACCAAACAGACAAATCATCTGGTATAGAAGTAAAGGAGATGCAAATGATCAAGCTCCCCAAGCAAAAGTTTACAACCTAAGAATAGGATCCAGACCAGATACAGTAAAACTACAAAGAAGCAAAGACACCATTCAACCCCAGATCAACGAGAAAACAAGAAGTTCATCAACCAGAACAAACGTCCACAGAGGCAACAAAAGATCAAAAACTAGCACACTATCATGTGATATTATTAATCAATGTTTAACCCTTAGAAAAGCAGATGAACCTGAAATTTCAATCAGCATATATGTTTTGAAAAACCTCACCAAAAAAGAATTGGAACACTTCAGAAAAAGAAGATTACCAACAACCACATTATGGCAGTTGAAATAGAAAACTGAAGAGTACAAATAATCAAAGAACACATTTAATTTCCAGACTACATACAATCCCTGATAAAAGAATATAGAATTAATAAAGAAAGTAACTTCTGACAACCCTATTGTTTTTACACAGATAGATCATATGGTAAAGCAAGAGATCAATCACTAAAAATGGAAGCTGCCTGGCTACAAGTCCAAGGACCAAACCCAGGAAGATCCTTTCAATCAGGAGTAGACAACTGGCCATCAGCACTTTGGACAGAACTTGTTGCAATCATCCTAGTACTCTTGGTCATACCTCAGAAAAGTCAAATAGAAATCAGAACAGATTGCACAACCTGTATCAATACCCTGCAAAAGCTCCTCAACTCCCATATCAGAGATATAGGAAAAAGAAACAGAAAGCAGAAGAACTGGCAACTGTGGATAAGATATATAGACCTAATACACAAGAAACAAATCACGATTCAAATGACCAAAGTAAAAGCCTATGACAAAGATGAGGCTAATAACAAGGTGGACCTTCTCGCTAAAGCAGCAAAAGAAGAACTTGAGATTTGCTGGAACAGCTGATATCGACAAGAAGCCCTAACAACATTATGCTGGAACAAGATTCCCATCGATATAGGAATAAGAGAATTCATCAAAAAAATATACAAGAGAAGCACCCTAACAAAATGGATAAATCAAAATCTAATACAAAAAAGATGGACCAGAGAAATAGACAATTAAGAAAATTTCGACTGAAAAAGTCTCTGAGAAGCAAACAAAATAGGAGGATCTTTAACAATATCTTTCAAACAAGTCTGAGAAAAAGCCTTCTGGATAAAATTAATGCACAACGAACTACTGACCCTGGACAACATGGTCAAAAGATTCCTCACAAAATACACAAACCTGACCAAGTGCCTATACTGTCAACAAGAAAAAGAATCTCTGGAACATCTACTCTCATGTAACAATATCACAAAAATACATAAAGAAATATGAAGCAAAAGTCAGGATTGGCTACTTAATAAATAGCTGGAAAATGCTTAGGCAGAAGAAATATAAGATAGGCAAACTACAATACAAGAGCTTTTATAAAGAAGACACAGGTGCAAATTTTCTACAGGTATTGAAATCATAAATCTGTGCTTGGGATTTTTCTCAAAAGAAGACATATCAGAATAGATATAAGCAATGGCCAAAGTCAAGATCAAAACCAATAAAGTGAGGCAGTTACTAAAGAAGTTTTCAAGAAATATCTGCAAGCAAGTTAAAAAGAAACTATGGAATGACAGATATGCCAGATTACAAAACTTAGGAAGAAAATCCAAAATATTCAGATACAGGGAAAAAGACACACATGGGACAAGGAAAAAGAAGAGGAAATCAAGAGGTCCTAACCAAAAGAAAACAAGCCTAAGAGAGTCACAAAAAGACAATATAGAAGACTCCCCTACACAAATTCAAGACAAGATCTTGATTTGGGAATGGATCAAAGAAGGGAAAAAATGGTTAGGAATATAAAAAGTAATCTAGATTTTGAAAAGATGAACTGTAGTGATGAACTGCAGGCAATGACCTTTGGAATTGAACTCCATAAGCGAGTAAATACCAAAGAAAGCAACTTTATTTATCTCCAAAGTCACGCCTAAAGACATTAGTCAAAGACAGGTGTTCAAGTCAGTAGAATAGTTTATGCAATACGATGTATTATACATTATTTGTTTTCTGTAAAGATTTAATAAACAGTACATACTTGTTTGACTACGAGAAAAAAAATAAATAAATAAAATTACAATATCAATCATAAACAACAATTGGATAACTATTGAAGAAATCATGTCAAGTAAATAGTATAACAAATACAAGCAGGGACTAAAAAAGCATAATCTATTCTTCATTAAGCAGATAACAAATACATCAAATATATATTGTATCATATAAGCCAGTTTAAGGCAAGATCTGATGCAAAACACTTGAGACACAGGCCACTCTAATATAAGAATATCAGGTAGCAATACAAGAAAAAAAAAATACAATTAATTAAAGACAACATAAATCCATTTGCAACAAGTACTGTAGTTAACCAATTATATTTAAGGAAATAAATATTTATTTTAGCAATTGTGGATCAAGAAATCTTTATAAGTAGAATAAATAAAAGAGTTTGTATCACAAATAACCATTTCAAAACTCAATACTATACATGCATTGCAAATGACTCCAATTATTCAATGCAAAGAATGTGAAAAAGATATATTAGGCAAAGCAAACAGATACTGTATATAAGAGAACTAGACTTGAAAGAAGCAATTACAGTTTTAATAAAGAAAATGAACCACAGCTTAAAGCAGATAAATCCAATCCTAGGAAATATATCATATATAATGAAATTATCAAATTTAATTAAAAACATGCATCTCTGGAATCAATCAGAATTAAAAAAACAAGAAAAAATTCAAGTAATTATTGAGAAAGCACCAGTAAAGAGACCAAACATAATAGAGAAATTTTCAATAATCCTGAAAAACAACATAGAGAAAGAAATGAAAAAAAATTCAGAATTGGAAGAAAATAGAAGTCTATACTGATGAATTATTGAAAAAATATGACTATAATCTGATCAAAATAGGAATTGGTAGAATAATTATAATAAGGAAACAGGAAAAAAAAGAATTCAAAAGAAAATATGAATGATATTTATCTTCAACATGAGCAAAACTTATTCAATTCTTGTAGCACTAATATTGATGAATCCAGAAACAAAAACAAAAATCTTTATAGATAGCCAATGTACAATACAAATGATTAAAGACCAAAAATCTAACAAGAAGAAAATAACAAAAGTAACAAACATGATTATAATAATATTAATAAAAGAAAAGATGAAAGTACAAACAGTAACAACAGAACTGGAAAAGATCAAAGTACATATAGAAAACATATACAATGATAAAGCAGATGAATTGGTAAAAGAAGAAAAGGAGTTAGAAAATAGATAAATGATAGAAATAAACAGATAGCAAATCAAAAATCTGATATGCACATTTTAATAAAGAGAATAGAACCTGGATATTGGAGTGGACAAATTCATGAATCAATAAAGCAACAGCAGATGAATAAGTAAATAGTTTACATAGAAACAATACAAGGCCTGTCTCAAATCAAGAGAAAAGAAAAAGATAGATTGAAAAAGAACCTGGGCAAGCCTAGTACCAACAAAAATCATTAGTTACAAAACAAGCCAAAAGGATTATAATAATCAATTGTTCAGGTACAAATTACTAAATAAGAAGCTGCTTACAAAAGACAAACTATATAAAAAGAAACCAGAAATTTACAAAGACAACAAATTCCTATAGTATAGAAAAATAGAAATGATAAAATATGTCTTTAAAGACCATTTTAAAAAACAACTAATCATAGACTATAAGAGGATAACAAAAGAAGAGATTTCAAGTAAAGTGAACAAGAAAAGAAAAGAAAAAAGCTAGTGCTGACAAGAGAAGATCAAAGAGTCAATTACAGAATCAGAAAAAAGTATTAGATTTATAATTAAAGGAATACAAAGCAATGACATTACAAAAATAGTAAGTTAAATAAATAAAGGAAAAGTCAAAGAAATCTTAAAAGCAATATCAAACAGGATAACACTAAAATTAAAAAGAGTTTGGCAAACAAGATGTAAAAAATTTCAACAATAAAAAAAAGAGAATAATATTACAAAAGAGAATAAAAGAGCAAAAGGCACTATACAACAACAATAGGAAAAGATAAAGACAATAAAAAAAGAAATATAAAGAAAAAATAAGAAAAAAAAAAGACAAACAGAATTCAAGGAAAGCTAATAGATAGGTGGCTTAACCTGGAAAGGAATATAGCAGTAGAAAAATTTTACTATATACTGTATATAATAACAATACTAATGGAGTCTTGGCATGTTAGTCCTGATAAATGTCATAAGAAATAAGTTATAGCAATAAGCCAATATGGAAAAATCAATATAGTCTAGCATATACATGTGGCATAAATTAAAAATAATTGTATCATGACTCAATTATTTATATGTTTTAATAGTGACTCAATTAATTGTGTCAAATAATTGTGTCAATTGTGTCAAGGATCTACGAATTTCAGCAACATGTATAAGATACACTATGCAATGTACTTGAAAGTCAGACGTTTCAACAGATCAAAGCCAAACACTCAAGCTACAAAGTGTAGCAATAGCATACATGGATGACACTACCTAGATATCCCACTTCAAAGCAAATCTGCAAGAGATCTTAGATGACACTAGGGAATTCTACAAAGCAAATGACTCACAAATTAACAGCCTTAAATCAGTCTTACTAAACATAAATAGTACAGAAGAACCAGAAAACAACTCCATAAAGGCTGGAATAGACCAAGCACTAGTCCGCAGAATGGAAGTCCACGAAACAACACAATTCCTAGGAGTCTGAATCGGAAGCAAGGACTCCAAAAAAGATACAATCTGTCAGGTTCAACATGAAATCAACAGAATAATATCAGTATTCAAAAACAAAAGAGCAACAGACAAACAAGTCCTATATATATTCAACAAGGTTCTGGTTCCAAAAATCGAATATAGAATACAAAACTGCCACATTTCTCAAAAAGATTGTGAAAAACACAAAACAGAAGTTTGCAGCACCATCCTCAATAATACCATATACAATAAAGGAATCTTTGACCTAAAACACATATGGAATTTTCAAACAGAGTCACAAATTACTGGGCTTATTAACAGTCTCAATGACAGGGGAGCTGCTGGCAAATTAACAATAATAAGGCTCAAACAGATCCAGCTCAAAAACTGGGAGCCAATCAATATTCCCTCAGAGGATATTCCAGATTCCTTTGACAGTAAAGGTAACTTTGCAGCTACAGTCTTAAAGCTAACTAACAAAATGGGATTCAGATTTCAAAACAAGCTCCTAAAAGACAACTTCCAATGGGCAGGAGATTTCTTTACTATTAAGAATGGATTAAATGATGATTACCTTTACAAAAAATCTATACAATCACTCAAAAAGAGATAGCTCATATATATAGACCAGCTAATTGACACTGAGCTTGAAATCCTACTAGACTGGAACCTCATCAAGCTAACACTACCAGGCTCAAACAAAGGACACACTCCACAATGGTATAATAGACTCAAAGAAAGGATCACAGATAACAAAGGCTTTAAACTAAATGATAACTGGATAACCAGGCCATGAAAAGAAAGCAGTACAAGTTGGTTCAGTAAGGTCTCCCTAGACAAAAGGATCAAGGAGTGGTGTGTATTCAAAGATAAACAAAATAAAATCCAATGGGGAAAAATACAAACAAAGAATGACTCAGTAGACAGAACCCTTACACTTTTTCACTACAACTGTATAGCATCTGGGCCTGAACAAACTCTCCTTAAGGCCAGCTATAAATCTACCAACGATTCATATGACTTCCAAACAGACTCATTACCAGAAAGCTCAAACAAAGTTCAAGTGAAAGAAAAGAGAATCTTGGGCTGCGACCTTCTAAACAAAACATATGGCAACAACAAAACCTCAGAAATAAGAATTCTATGCAACCCCTACATACTAGAAAAACAAGCGATGGCAGCATTCAAAATGACATCAGATCATAGGAGGAGAACTAAATTTCAAGAGGTCACAATACTGGATTGGGATATAGACCTAATCAAGAAAACAGTCAAGTCAGAAGATTACAAGGAGGACCTTATAGAAGCCCTGCTCAACAACAAGTATCCAAGGTACTCAAACATTATACAAACAATCTGTTAATACGAATTTTATACAGATGGGTCCCTGCTAAACAGAGGAACAAGCAAAGAAGAGACCAAAATGGGTGCTGCATGGATCCAAACCCAAGGGCTCATTCCTAATAGCAGATTCCAATATGGAGTTCAAGACTGGCCATTATAATATAAAGCAGAGGCTACTGCCATATTGACAGCAATTCTCACAGTATCAAGAGAAAAGGAAGTCACCATTTATTCTGACAGTCAAAATTGCATCAATATCTTCACCATTATCTCCAAAGCCAACCCCAAGCTGACTCACAAAAGATGGCTGAAAATTAATAACTGGTCAATCTGGCAAGACATTATAGAAATCACAAGGAAAAAAGATCTCAAGCTTAAGCTCAATAAGGTTAAAGCATATTCTGGCAACAAGTATAACGAGCAAGCAGATCAGCTCGCTAAACAAGTAACTCAACTACCAGCAATCGCATGGCATCTATTGAGTGGCAAACACATTCAAACCATTACCACCTGGTACAATAAGATAGTAGATATAGCCCCAAGAAACTTTATTAAGGAAGTTAACAAGACAGTGAATGTGAAAGCCTGGGTAAAAACCGGAAGAATATGACAGCTCTTAGGACAACAGATTGATCAACAAAGGAGCTATATCTGAAGGCAATTCTGGAGCAATCTAAAACTTAATGGACTGATCACATCCTTTAAAGAATGCAAGAAGAAAAGCTATTGGATCAAATTGTTGCACAACAAATTACCAACATTAGACAAACTCGAAATAAGAAAACACTGGCTTTACAGTACACACAATATTTGCAGAGTCTGTAGAATGGAACCCGAGACAAGAGAACACCTATTTACATGCTTAGGACTTGAAGAACATACCAGCAAAGCATGGTTAAAAGCCATGCAAAGGCTTACAAGAAATCTTCAAAAAGTCTGTAAAAACTCAACACATACACTAGAGACAACTAATCTAGATACAGTCACAACATACCTTATGCAAAAGGTGTTTTAGGAAAAAAATGAGAGGCTAAACTTTGCAATCGGATTAATATTAGAGAATCACACTACAGAACTTTGCAAACAAACAAATACCAAGATCTTCCAATCCAAGACCTGGCAACTGTTGTGCAAGACTGCCATCAGCTTCCTTAAGCAATTCAGAAAATCGACGTGGAGACACAGGTGCAGCATTACAATAGTAGCTGATCAAATAATGGGTCTGAATCTAAAGATCAAGAAAGGTCCCGCACCTTTGCCATCAATGGAACTTAGTTCAGACATGGACCTCAACCTGGAAAACCATATCTTCAGGTCCACAGAAATCAACAGTGCCATTAGTACCCAGTCATCAAATAATTAGAACAACAAAAGAAAGAAAAGGGGAGAAAAGACAAGATACAAGACAGAAGATTATATAAATAAACTAGACAAGGTTAGAGAACTAATACAAGAGTTTATAGAAAGTGGAAAAAAATGGTTAGTGCTTAAATAAAAACTCAACCTGGATTTATGGCATATGATCTGTAGAGATAATCTGCAGGCCTTGACTTTATTAAACAAATGGGATCTTAATCCCAATTAATGGATGAGCAATATATTATTTCCATAAATCGCATCTAGAGATTCTTTGTCACAGATGGGTGAACTGGGTCGGGGAAATTTATATATACAATTTATATTTGTAATGGTTTATTTTGATTTAATAAATAAATGATACCAACCTGATTGAGGGAAAAAAAAAAATAAAAAAAATAAAATAAAATTCAAAATACTATTAAAAATGATAATAAGTTATATTTATTTATTAAATTTAATATAAACTTGAGAATTATTAAAATTTTTAGAATTGAAATAACTTTAGACTAAAATATTTTTATATAACAAAATTTATTGTTATTAGTTTTAATTAAGATTAATAAATTTTTTTTAATAAATTTTTTTGTTTTAATTTCTTTTAGTTTATAATTATTAAAAAAATTAAAGGTTTCATTTTTATTTTTTTTTGAAGAAGCAAATAGCTATCGCGCTATCATTTATTATTATAATTTTAGACTTGCGGGTTACAAGATTTACAATGTGAAAAGCATGACATACATTTCTTTTTGCTAGGAAGAGTTAAATGCAGGACCTGTAAAGGCCACCCCTAAGTTCCTTGGCACCATTCAAGGAATACAGTAAAAAAGAATATTTAAAACCTATATTATGGCCTTAAATGGCATCTAGCTACCTAGAAATTAATTTGAATGTCTAATCACATAAAGGCACTGCAGCCACTTTATACAGGTTTGCCTCCAAGTCATGAATAGGACTGGCACACTTGCTTCTCAAATGTGGCTTAATGTTCGACAGGCGGAATAGTGTTGGGAAATTTTTTGTTTGTGATTACCTTTTCATATGAAGGTGTTACAGCCACTTTATACAGGTTTGTCTCCAAGTCATGAAAAGGATTTGGCACATCCATTTCTCAAGTGTGGCAGAGTGTTCCATGAGTGAAGTTTGGTTTTGGATTTCTTAAAGGTGTTGATACCTAATCTTGTATAATGAGATCTACATTGTCAGAGGGGTAGGTGAGGAACTTTCGTTGTTGTCACCAGCTCGTGTTGCGGGGGTAACTAGAATCCCTGGTCTTCACGTATTATCTTACTAAGTTCTCCAATCACCAGCATGACACCTGCAAACTAACCTAACTTACTGTTAGTTGTATTGGCATTGGCTGCCATATCTTTCTGGATACTGTGGAGTGCAACTCCTTGGATACTTTCGGATAATAATAGTTGTACACTGGTTTTTTAGATATATCTAGTCTAATCATCAATGAGTAAACAACACCGGATTAGGTAATAATGGCCATGTTGATCTTTTGAAGGGGGTAAACCATCTGTCCTTTTTCTGAGGAGTTATGGAAAGAAAACTTTTCATAGCCCACGTCTTGTGGAAACCTTGTCACTTCTTATATGATTCTTGAGAGAAAAGGGTCCACTGGCCAGAGGAGTGATGTTATGAAGGCAGAGTTTTCAAAAGAGAGAGAGGCCTAGGGAGGAAAACCTTCAGGGAAAAGGAAAAAACCTAGCTTCAGCAGGAAAAAAAAGGGGAAAAGGGAAGGGAGAAGTAAAAGTAAAAGAAAAGAGTATATAGAAGAGAGGGGAGAAAATAGGAGAAGGGAAATAAGGAGGTATAGGGAAGGGACATAGAGAGAAGGGAAAAGGAAAAATGAAAAAAAAGTAAACAACTCAAAAATTTCCTAAAAAAGAAATTTTCAAATGTAGAAAGGGGGAGTGGGAAAGAGTTTTTTTTATATTATAGGTTCCATTTTTATGTAGCTTAAATAAATTTGATTATAATTAAAAATTATTGAATACAATATATATAGGTTATAATAATTGTTTATTATATATTATATATTTATATATTTATATACTGTAAATAAAATTTTAATAATAAGTAATAAAAAACTAAAAAAATAAAATATATAAAACAAAAAATTCCATTATTATTATTATTATTATTATTATTATAATAAAATCTTTAATATAATTATATATATATATTAAAATAATCATATGTTTAATATTATTAATTTAATTGTTTTTACTTTAAAATATATATACTGTATATATATTATTTTAATGTTAATAATAATAATATTTTTGAAAATTACGATATTAGTTATTAAGTTTTTTTTTTAAAAAAGATTTTTTGTGTTTTGTATACAAAATAATAATAAGTCATATGATAGAATATATTAAAGGAAATTGGTAAAACATCCGAAAATTTTCTTAATATAATTATAAAAAATTATATTGCCGATTAACATTCAAACTGTCAATAAAAAAATTATAATTTATACATACTGTAACTGTGAATAATTATATTTAAGTATTAGAAAACAAATTCGTTATCATTTTTATATTGTTGAATATTTACCCTTATGACATTATATGAAATTTGAATTTAATAAAAAAGAATGGAATAAACTTTGAATCCGCCTACTACAATACTCACTCATCAAGTTTATTTACTAAATTCATCTATCAGAATTTATTTATTAATTATTATACTTCCACCATATCATGCCCACCTATCATGATCACACATAGCTTATGTATTGCTATATTCTCTATGTCTACCTTGAGTCCATCTACCATAACACCCCTCACAATCACTTCGTCGAATTTATCATTCACATCTTCAAGTTTCTCCTTTCACTATTACTATCATTCACAATCACTACACATCCATTCACTATAACTGACCTTCAATCACTTTGAGCCCGTCTTAAATCTCGATCGACCGTTATCAATTAGATCGGTGTGTTTAAAAATTTTAATGCTATAATGTATATGCTTATCTTCAAAATGAATTACCCATATGTATTTCCTTATGTGTCGTCTGTCATTGTGAATTAAAAAGTTTACGATCAACCAATTTCCCCTATTTATATTTGAACAGTCTCGAAATTAAGAAACAAAAAATGTCAAGGTTCAAATCTAACGTTGATTCTCCACCGGCTTACGAAGATATATACGGGAATCGAACTTCTTCCAACAGCCGTAGAAACAACAGACGCTTTAATATAGATGAAGAATCACACCCATTAGTTTATAGAGAGAATAATACCTTTAAAAAATGCGACCATGAATTAGGTAGTTTTTGTGCTATCATATTTTGTGGTTTGATATTCTTGGCAACATGCTTTATTATTGGAACCCATAATGAAGCCATAAAAGATCCTGACGATGTCACGAAAATTCCAAGGACGTATCAACTACGTTGGCGAAGCATTCTTGGTGATGATTATGCAATGATTATAGAATCTTATGATACGGATTTTATGAGTTTGTCTAAACCCTCCGGATATAATGAAACTTTCGACTTTTCTAACGCTAACGACACTAGCTTAGAGGACTTTAGAATAGAATATCCAATGAGAGCTCTCATTTTGGATAGAAATCGCGATAAGGGAGAATACAGGTATTTTTATAGCAAAATCTTGATTTTCTCCTAGTGTGACATGGTTAATTTTACCTTTTTTATGGATAGTGTCGAAGAATATTTTTACGGGCCATATCAGACAAATTACTATAAAAGGATAATAACCGCAAATGCTGAATTTATGGGAATTTGGCCGGCAGAAGTTTTAATCACCTTTACATCAAAAGGAACTAATCGTGATCCCACGTTTATAAAAGTGTGTGACTACATACTATCGTATTCAAAAGACTTAACTGGCAAGATATTGCGTAGATGTTCGAATGCCTTAGAAACGAAATTTTCAGTACAGGCGTATGTTTCTGGTAGTGTCGATGATGGATTGCATTTTATTGAAAAAGAATACAGTGACGTGTGGTATGCTTTTACTACCAAACCGTCGTGGTTCCTTAATCATAAAAGCAGGTACGAATGAAATTGTTATATTGCGAAATAAAAAATGAATTTTCTTTTTATTAAATAAAAAAATTCTATTTAGGGATGTATTTGTTACTGAAGATGCTCCTTTTCCACCCATCATTCCTGCGTTATATTCACTTTATCATGATTTTGTGAAAGACCTTAAAGAGTCTATTGTTAAGGATGTTAAAAGTATGGTTTAGTCCTAACTAGTTAGACTAGTTTAGTTTAAATAATTTGGACGGTTCAAACTTAAGATTAGAACCAATAATTTATTATATGCAAAAAATTTATTCTGTAAATCAATATCATTAATTTTTACTGATCCAGAGTTATACCATGTTTTAAGACAAAAACTTCCTCGCACTTTTTCATGGTAATACTTTGCAATTAAAAAAATTCTTTCTCTAAGAACATTGGTTGCTTGGGGAACTAAATAGGTGTCTATTTTGAATCTACCGATTTTAGCTTCCAACACATAAAAAGACATTTACATTTTTATCAGGGATACATCTAATATATTATGGCAACATATTTCATAGTTTGCACAAGTCTACTTTTAAAATAACTCAGTTAAATATATTTGATTTAAATCTCTAATTACGAATTTCCTCGATAGTTGTGTACATACAGTATGTATTATATGTTAAACCAATTACCTGATATACCTGATATTTGTTGGTAAGTTTAAAAGTCGGTTGATGGATCAAGCAAAATAAATACAGAAAGATCGGTTTGCAATTCTTTTTTCAATATTTGTTAAAAAATGAACTCAATAACTTTACATATAAATTTAAAAGTATTATAATTATATTAATTTTTTTTTAGTTTTAATTTGTCAGATATAATTGTTTAAAAATAATTTTAATACCACAAGTATATCAATTCGTTTCTTAAATTTGGTATATTGTAAATAAAATATTAAATTAAAAATTAAAGCTAAATTTCCGAAATCTATATCTTTCAAAGAAATAAAAATTTTTTAGTTTTATTTAGCTTTTAAGTCATAAAATTAATTAAAAATAACATTTACCGTATATAATAATATTAAAAACTTTATTAAGTAATCTAAATACATTATATTATTAAATATAAATATAAAAATTATTATTTATTTTTCAAAAACATAATTAATCAAAAATTTTAAAAAATAAAAAAATATATATACATGATGTTGTCAAAAGTATATTATTTACTGAAACTTTCAATATCTTTGTTTTCTAAATAATTCTTATAACTAATTTGGTTTTGAATCTATTATTAACAAGATTTTTATTTCATAATTTTTCTTTATACTAAATACAATATATCATATTACATAAATTATTTTATTGACTTGAATATTTATTTTAGACTAATATTTCTAATTATAATTTATTATTATTTATTTAAATTATTTTTATAACTTTAATTATTTCTTTTGATTTATATTTAAATTAATAACTTATTTCAAATTTAAGTTTTAATTTTTTTTTTTAAGTAGATAAACATCATCATTTTATTAATTATATAATTGTTTAAAATTTATACATGGAGAAAATAACAACATCTCTTATATAACTTGCTATGCTAATAAATTTAATGCTAGCTTGTCTATATAAACTATCTAAGCAGTAAGAAAAATAGATATTAAAATATTATACATCTAAGATAGTACTGAGCAGCTATAAATACCTACTCAGGTTTATATATAGAAAAATTATAAGAAATAAAAAATTGAAGAAAAAAAGAAAATACTAAACAAAAAAATAGATACAAAAAAACCAATTATAAAGCTATCAAATAAAATCACTAGGCATGCTATGCTAATAGTTTCATTTAACTAAAATATAATAATTGCACTTTCAAAAATAGCCAAGCTACTGTTTAAAGTATACAATAGTATTGATAATATATTTCTTTAATAGATAATTAATTGTAGTGATAGTATTGTTATTATTATAATATGATTAGTAATCAGTTTATTTGTTAGTAGTGTGATTTTATTTTGGTTATTGTTATCAGAAAAGATTTTGTTTATATCAATTAATATATAATATTTTGGTTATACAAATTTATTTGAAAATTAATAATATTTAATTGATTAAGTTTGGAATATTAATTAGTTAACAAAAGTAAACTTATTGTAGTTTTTTGGTAAGAAATTTTTCATGTAAAAATTTTTGAGTTTTTGTAATATAATATTATATATTAAGCAATATTAAGAAATAGGTATTGGATATATTGCTAGTGTTTTAAGTCAATAATATAAACAATATTGATATAAAGTTTAATTTTTGGAATAAAGAAACAGCTTACCAAGAAGAAAATTTATTTATTTAATAAAAAATATATATCCATAAGAAGCAAAAATAAAAAAAACTTTAAGAAAATTTATAAAGAAGTAATTGTTATAAGTCTTTCCTTATGCAATTCAAGAAAAGAGCAAAAGCTTCAAACTTGCTTTTTCTTGATCAGAGGTTCTATTTCAATGCATCAAGATACTTCTTTAGTTTTCTTGAGGTTTTTGTAATGAAGATAAAAAAGATATGTAAAACTTTTGGATATTGAAAAGTGAAAAAATATTTGTTTATTTAATTT
Organism: Acaulospora morrowiae; assembly: GCA_910591835.1. Lineage (NCBI taxonomy): Eukaryota > Fungi > Glomeromycota > Glomeromycetes > Diversisporales > Acaulosporaceae > Acaulospora > Acaulospora morrowiae. The sequence goes on from CAJVPV010000162.1 coordinate 24,739, forward strand.
TGAAATAAATTACTATAAAAAAAAATTTTTAAGAAAAAAAGTTATGTATAGAGTTATGTATAGGAAAAAGTTTTTTTCTTTTATTTTAATTTTTAATTCTTATATATTATTTTTTAAATTTAAATTTTTATTTTTTTATTTTTTATCATTTATTTATTTTTTTAATATTTTTATTTTTAATATTTTTATATTTTTATATTTTAACTGCTTTCTTATTTCTTATAATTTAAAATACCTATTATTTAATATATAATGTGTTGTAAAAACTTTTTAAAATTTTTATTTGTTTGTTATTTAAAAACTATTGTATAAAAAAAAGCCCTCTGTAGTCCATGCTCAAATATGAACACATCTTCATGATGTTAAGTTGATACTTGGGTTAGAATAAGGGCAGTGCGTCAATTAAACTAGACTGTTTATGTAATGATTATTTGTAATCTTTGATTTACAATAAAATCCTCACATGTATTATATTTTAGCTCTTAAAAAAAAAAACCACATTTTATAAATATTAATAAAAAATTTATTAAAATAAAATTTAAAATCTAAGACCTATGGATCTATAGCACAGTGGTAATGCTCCATAGGTCATCAGGAGAAGATCTAGGGTTCAACCCCGCCTGGTTACAAAAATTTATTACCTTCATGATTGGTTGACCGGTTTCCAATTCATATCATATCCAATCAGCCGACAAATCTATCTTCAAATTTAGTTAGGCTGCATAAAGATAGGACCTTTGGTTTTCCCAATGATCGTGGGCTGAAAACAGGTCGAAGCAAGAAAGGTTGCATAAGGAAAGGCTTCTGGTCTAACTCCGGTAATAAGCCCACAAACTCTAACCCAAACTGACGATGACAGACTCCATCACACAATATAAAGAGATTAATCCTAAACTGATCTATTCCAATCTGGAGCTTATAGATCATTTCAATAGTGGTGTTCCACAAAACTTAATTATATGGCCAATGGGCAAGGTATCAGCTACAGGTGATGAGAAGACTAAACAAAAATCGTTAAGTCAAGTGAGTCTAATAAGGATCTACAAGATTAAATCAGAATCCAAGCAAGAATGCCAGTTCCACAGGTGGTGAAAATGGTAGTGTTGCGCTATGCTAGTGGCACATCTTGAGGATCAGTAATAACAGGTGATTGGAATGACTGGGGTTAATCTCTATAATTAACATTTCATATACACTGCTCTTTGCAATAATGGACCAGCAGGTTTAGGCGGGTTTAAACTAGTGGTAGGATTCCTCCCCCTGCAAAAGTTCCACCTGACGTGTGGACACATCTACTTAATGTTGAACGTATAGTTAGGTAAAAAAAGTGGTTAGCGTAGCTAGTCTTATAGTAATATATATACTAGGCAGTATTAAACTGCAGATTAACTGTAGAAACATAAAGGATATTCATGTACTAACCGACTTCTGATTAGTTTGTAGAGACACTTGGTGTCTGTCTGGCAATAAAGATCATATGCCATGCACACATTCCACTTTAAAAAAAAAAAAATAAAATAAAATTTAAAACCTAAGAATTACAATTATCTATTTAATATTAAATGGAAAAAAATTAAAGTAATTAGATATTTGTTTAATAATATGGGTTCTGATCTATCAAAAAGGTGATTATCATTTTGGTTACACAAAAATTTTTTTTGTGTAAACATGTTTTCTGTAAAGAAAACTGCTAAAAATATGCTTATGCAAAAAAATTTTTTGTGTAACCAAAATGATAACTATCTTTTTGATAGATCAGAACCCATATATTTGAAAAAGTTGTATTTACTTTGGATAAAAGAGTTTGTAACTATAGTTAATATAATAATAGTTGAGATTTATATAGTAATAGAAAAAAAGTTGTTAAATAATTCTGATTTAATAATATTTTGAATAGTTATTTTATTGGAATATTAAAGAAATTATTGTTTTATTTAATACTGATAAAAAGAAAAATATTTATTATAACACAATAGAATATTTAAATTAATTTATATAAATAAGTTAGAACTTCTATTAATATTTCAATTCAATTAGAAAAATTAATAAAAAAGAAGATATTGTTAATAATATCATATACTAATTCTATTAATTATTATATATATAAGATTGATTTATAATTATTTTTAAAATAAAAAATATTAAAACTCTTTCTCAATCGCATCAAAACTACCAAATTAGGAAATACCCAAGAAAACAAAATTTCGTCTCAAGGAAAAA
>CAJVPV010000163.1:0-26895 GCA_910591835.1 Acaulospora morrowiae
TATTCGGATAATAAGTATTATGCATCTGATTTTAAAATTATTAAATTCCATCATTTATATTAATAAATAAAAATTATTGAATAATCAGATAATATAGTTTATTATTCGTAATTTAAATTTTATCCAGATAATTAGTAATATTCGATTTATCTGAATTTTCAGATAAGAAAATCCAAGCTCTACTATAGACCCATAGGTCATAAAATAATTATTTCTTTTAAACTTGTATCTTTTTGTGATTTTACTTTTGACTTAAATACAACTCATTGTTTAAACTATTATAATATATTTAAACTTTTATGTTTTTTTCTTAATTAAAATAAAGTAATTACTAGTAATATAGCAATAGTAAGTTTTAACATATTAGTTTTAATCTTTATCCAATAGGAAAAGTTGATAGTAATAATTGATATTTGGATATAATTTAGTATATATAAAAGATTAATTAATATTATAACATAGTTTATATATAGTAATATACACAAATATATGTAAATATTAATCTTAATAAACATTTGCTAAACAAGATTCAGCTAGTATTTAAAATCTATTTTATTAATATTTTTTTTTATTAATATTTTTTTATTATTAGTTATTTTAAACAATAAATTTTGTTATAATACTTTAAATACTCTTAATAAGCAATAAATACTAAAAATTAAATAATTTTTCTAGTTATAAATAATTAAATAAAAAATTAATATAAAAAAGTTTTTTATTTATCAGTATTAAATTTTTTTTTATTTTACAAAAAAAACAAATAATTTTATTTCTTAAAATTATAAAGTTTAAGTTAAAGTAATAATTTAAAATATAAGCTGTCAATAAATTTTTAAAACTAAAATTTTTATATTTGTTTTAAAAAAAAACAATTTTTATTTTTTTAATTATATCTAAAAAGTTATGATAATTTAAAAAATCTTAATCAATAGCTTAATAATCTATTTTTTTATAATAAAATAATTAGTAAATAGCTAAATTAAATTAACAATACAACAGTCTTAATATTAAAACTTTAATAATAAAATACAAATTTATAAATTTATTAATAATATGAAGCTAATAATAGGCAAGTCTGTTACTATATTGTAATCAAGAATTATATAACATTAATAAAGATGTGTAGATTTTGGCATAAGATAAGTAAAAGTATTAGATATTAAGTTAAGTTTATTTAAAAAGGTCTTTATTATTGTATATTTTTTTCTAATATATTTTTCTCTTTTTTTATATATGTAAGAAAAATCTAAAAAAATTAAAAAATCTCTTAAGTCTCAATTAAATTCTAATTGTATGACGACATTATATGACTATATCACTTAAATTTTTTAATACTTTTATAAAAGGTGTTTTGCTACTTGAAAATTTAACAATTGTTCAAAATAAAGCTAATCAATATAGAAGATGCAGAATTGAAAGTGAAATCTTTAATTTCATAATTTAGCAATAGTATAATTTTTATTGTATTGTATTATTGTTTTTATACAATTTAATAAATACATCAATATGCAATCTGATTGGATAAAATAATAATAATAATTCTAGTAGCAATTAAATATTTAATCACATTTATTTATATTTTTAGTAAACAAATTAAATAATTATTATTATTAAAATTTGAATAATAAATTTAATTATTATTTATATCTTTGTTGAAATTTTAAATAAGTTAATTATACACAACTAATTTAAATTCTATTCAAACTTAGAAAAACGTTAAATACAGGTAATGGAACTTAATATCAGAAAACACCAATACTTGTTATAATGCTATATCTAAAATTTTATGTTGAACTTTTTTACTTAAAGGCTAAAAAAAGCTGGTTTCGATAATAGATTTTGAGATATTGATATTTTTTGGTTTTTTTTAGCTTTTTCATTTGTTTTGATTGTGCATGTTACACATGATGTTACAATTAGACCGATTAATTATACAGTATAGTATTGGCTTTAGCGCACCTCCAAATTTGTCCCATTTGTACGACAGTCAATTTATAATATGTAACAAACATGTACTGTACTATATGACATTTAAGTTAACAAATATTGATTATATTAAAATACACTTTACGCTCACCAAACTTTATAATTACGGAATTAGGCATTCAAATAATGTTAAGGATCAACCAAGATGGGTAATTCAGTAAGAAAATATAATATTGACTATTACCGTTCCAAAGAAATTAGAGTAAAAAAAAAAGGCTGTAGTGCATTTATACATTATCAAAAATTAGCCAAGATGGGTAATGCATCGGGAATAAATTATGTTGGCTATTGTTATCTCGATGGAATTGGAGTTAAAAAGGATTAATATAAGGCATTTGAATATTATCAAAAATCAGCCGAGATGGGTAATGCATCGGGAACTTACAATGTTGGCCATTGTTATCTCAATGGAATTGGAGTTAAAAAGGATGAATATAAGGCATTTGAATATTATCAAAAATCAGCCGAGATGGGTAATGCATCGGGAACATATAATGTTGGCCATTGTTATATCATTGGAATTGGAGTTGAAAAGGATGAATATAAGGCATTTGAATATTATCAAGAATCAGCCAAGATGGGAGATTCTGACGGTATGTTTCGAGTTGGATACTGCTATTATGAAGGAATTGGAGTTGTAAAGGATGAATATAAGGCATTTGAACATTATCTAAAATCAGCTGAGATGGGCAATACATCGGGAATATATAATGTTGGCTATTGTTATCTCAATGGAATTGGAGTTGAAAAGGATGAATATAAGGCGTTTAAATATTATCAAAAATCAGCCGAGATGGGAAATTCCGATGGAGTATTTCAGGTTGGCTATTGTTACGATGAAGGAATTGGAGTCAAAAAGGATGAATATAAGGCATTTCGATATTATCAAAAATCTGCAGAGATGGGTAATGCATCGGCAATAAATAATGTTGGCAATTGTTATGTTAATAGACTTGGAGTTGAAAAATATGAATATAAGGAATTTGAATATTATCAAAAATTTGCAGAGATGGGTAATATATCGGGAACATATAACGTTGACCATTTTTATCTCAGTGGAATTGGAGTTAAAAAGGATGAATATAAAGGCATTTGAATTTTATCAAAAATCTGCCGAGATGGGTCATGCATCAGGAACATATAATGTCGGCTATTGTTATCTCAATGGAATTGGAGTTGAAAAGGACAAATATAAGGCATTTGAATATTATCAAAAATCTGCCGAGATGGGCCATGTGAATGCAATGCTTAAGGTTGCTTAATCTTATAGAAACGGAATTGGAATCGTGCGGAACTTACAAATGGCTACGCATTGGTATCAAATGTACATAAATTATTTTAAAATTTATCATTATGATTACTATTAATTAACTACAATAAGTAAAATAATTAGAGAAAGAAAACCACGGAAAAGTTTTCCGAATTCCTAGCTTATATGAATACAAAAATTCTTCATATAAAAAATTGCCGACTGAATCTCCTCGACAGGTGGCTCATACTTTTTTTATTTTTAATATTTATTATATCGATTTTGATCTCTAATTTTAAGCAGATTCTAAAGGTAACTTGTCCAGATTGTGAATTTCAGGATAATTGTAAATATAATAAAACCAGCAACTTTTTTAAATAACTTTCATGACTCTAAACCTATTTTTGTATTAGATCTATTTAATGAGAATCATGTTGTTTATACATTCCTGTAGAACCACTGGATTAGACCTGTTTACTAAACTCACATACTCCCTTCGAAAAATTTAAAAGTAAAAGCATGAAAATTAGAAGACCTTTACTATCAAATCTCACAAACGGCAAGAATCAAGTCGTAAGAAGTTTTTGAAGATTTCAAAGGTGTAACAAGATTACGTCTGTATATCTCGATTATCATTGAATCATCGCTTATTTGAAACCTGCTTGATTTTGGAATTTAATTTAGGTATTGTATTCCTTACGTAACATTGAGCTGTCCTCTATTATTATACCTAAAAAAATAGAAGAGGCCTTCTTTTAATATATTTATCATTAAATAAATATCGAGGAATACAAACATTATATAGAATGAAACATAACATATACAGTACTGGTAGTAACAATATTTTTTTAATAATTATTACATTAGTATTATTATAGCTACTTATATTTTTAAAAATAAAATTCTTTGGTAATAATAAAAAATTTCTAAAAATTTAAATTTTATAAAATATTAAATAATAATAATAATAAAATCAAATGTTTATATGAAAGTGAAAATGATATTAATTAATTCTTCAAATGAAAATGTTCTTGTTGTTATAATTTTAAAATAATATGATTTTTTAAAAATTTGGTTTATTATTATAATTATACTGTATATTATTAAATAATAATATAAAAATTTTTTAAATATTTTATTATCAAATAATATCAATTAAATATTTAATGACCCTTATTTATGTTTTTAGTAAAAAAATTATTATCAAAATTTAAAGTTTTAATAATTTAAAATAAATTAAAATCCTAATCATTTGTCCCATTACAGAAACATGTACGACCGTCGATTTATCAAAGTTAACTGTACAACAATATGTGACACCCATACGTAAGACATTTGAGTTATTAAAATATTGATTAGGATAAAATGTTGTATAATGTTATAATCTTTGCGCTCATTAAATTTCATAATAACGGAATTAGTCATTCAAATAATATTAATATTGACCAAGACTGATGATAATTCAGTTAAAATATAATGCTGGTTAGGAATTATAGTAAAAAAGAAGAACGTAAGAATTTAAATATTATTGAAAATCAGCCAAGATGGATAATGCATCGGGAACATATAATGTTGGCTATTGTTATCAAAATGGAATTGGAGTTAAAAAGGATGAATATAAGGCTTTTGAACATTATCAAAAATCAGCTGAGATGGGTAATGCATCGGGAATATATAATGTTGGCTATTGTTATCAAAACGGAATTGGAGTTGAAAAGGATAAATATAAGGCTTTTGAATATTATCAGAAATCTGCCGAAATGGGTAATGCATCAGGAACATATAATGTTGGCCATTGTTATCTCTATGGAATTGGAGTTAAAAAGGATGAATATAAGGCATTTGAATATTATCAAAAATCAGCCGAGTTAGGTAATGCATCTGGAACATATAATATTGGCTATTGTTATTATAAAGGAATTGGAGTTAAAAAAAATGAATACAAGGCATTTAAATATTATCAAAAATCAGCCGATATGGATAATTCTAAAGGAACGTGTAATGTTGGCAATTGTTACCTCAATGGAATTGGAGTTGAAAGGGATGAATATAAGGCATTTAAATATTATCGAAAATCAGCCAGTATGGGTAATGCTAAGGGAACATATAATGTTGGAAATTGTTATCGAAATGGAATTGGAGTTGGAAAGGACAAATATGAGGCATTTGAATATTATCAAACATCAGCCGAGATGGGTTATGTGAAGGCAATGCTTAAGGTTGCTGAATCTTATAGAAACGGAATCGGAGTCGCGCGGAACTTACAAATGGCTACGTATTGGTATCAAATGTAAGTTATTTTAATTTCATCATTATGATTACTATTAATTAACAACATGTAACCAATTAGGGAAAGAAATAAATTATTAGGTAGATATTGTGATATTACTGCTCTATTATTAATACCATTTATTTAGAAATCAATGATTCAACTATTTAGTTTTGAATGAATCGATACTTAAAAACTCTGATATCGATAATGAACTCAAAAAAATACTAGCCGAAAGTAAATATCCGCTACATTGGATTTCTTACAAGGAATTTAAAAAGATTAAGAAGATAGGGCAAGGAGGATTCGCAACTGTGTTTTTTGCTCGCTGGAATAACAGAAGAGTCGCACTTAAATTACTTCATGGATTAAGAGACATTCACAAGGAGTTTATAAAGGAGGTAGTTTTAATTGATATTTTGAAGTTTTAAAAATTATTTATTTTACTTATGTCCTTTTCTTGTAAATTAAGCTAAAAGCACATTGCGACATTGGTCTCAAATACCCTACATTTTTAAAATGCTATGGAGTGTCTAGAGATGACGCTTCTAAAGATTACATTCTTATTACTAAATATGCACCAATGGGTTCTTTACGCGATAACCTTTATTCTGTAGCACAAGCTAAATGGAAAGATAAGTTAAAACTGTTGATTTCTATAGCTTCTGATCTTCAAATAATTCATTCGCAAAATTTTATTCACCGAGATTTATATAGTGGTAATATACTATTAGACAATTTATCTAGTGCTTATGTTGCAGATTTGGGTCTTTCAATGTCGATTGATACAGAATCTGAAGGAGTTTATGGGATTTTACCATACGTAGCACCAGAAGTTTTTTGCGGCAATCTATATACTTTTGCATCTGATATTTACTCATTTGGAATAGTTATGTGGGAAATTTCTTATGGAAAATCTGTTTCTTTTAACAAAGAATCTAGAAATCAATTTCAAATTCAAGTGTGCAATGGTATTCGACCAACTATTAATGAAAGTACACCACAGTGTTATATAGATCTTATGAAAAGATGTTGGGATGGAAATCCGAATAATCGTCCACTCGCCGAAGAAATTTGCAAAACTTTTACAGAATGGCAAAATGATGAAAATTTTTTAACAGAATCAACAAAGTTTGATAAAATATTGAAAAATATGGAAAATCTTCACCTAAAAATGTGCACAAAAACGACCTACACAAGTGAATTTATTCCTTACATCGAAGGTAAATTATATTATGCATTATTATTATTTTATCATATATTTAATTAACATCAATATATTATAGACAGTCAACAACATAATTTACGTATTAAATAATATGTCTTTAGAGTATTATTCGTAAATAATTCTATAAACAGCTATATGTAATAAACATTTAATACTCGGACTTTATTATTGTTCTCCTAGGCTTGAATATAATGTGATTTATTCAATTACCTTTAAACTTTCGTCACGTAAATATCTGTTAAATCTGTTAATTTATTTTTCAAAAATTTAACTGGCATTTGTATATAATGAGATTTACCAAGCTTATTCCCGAAGTTTAATGTTTCTTTATGTGTTGTTATTACATAAAGCTACCAAAGGCACGGGTAGCGAGATTAAAGACCAGCGTAACTGCCGAAAATAAAGCAATCAAACATAATACAGTAATTATCTTGAATAAATGGTTTAAAAAAACATTACCAAACTTATACAGCTACAGTAAATGGTAATAAATAAATAAATCATAAATAATTTAGAAAATTTTTAATGAAACAATCTAATAAAATTTATACCAACCACATATAATAAGCTATATTCAAGAACTAACTATCTTTATTAAGTAAGTATAAAATCGTTTAGGAAAACTTTTTAAATAAAATTCTTAAAGCTTATAATCACTGACTTATAGTTTAATAGTATTACATCACTACGGACTTATTTTTCAAGTAATTTATAATTTACAACCAACCAGGATACTATAGGTTTACGTGTTATGCCGTAATCGTTGACAATTATATTTTCTGTGGTGAAACTTTCACCGTTGTGATTCACTTTGAATAGAGCATCTTATGCGTTTCATATGATGTAAAGTTATTTGTCAGTGCTAATTCCTTCTTTGTAGTATACACACCACCATAGACGTCTACGGAGTGAATATTATATGTTGTCAGTGTATGATGCGAGTGAGAAAGTTCGGACGTCAATAACAGCAAACCACGAACTGTAACTGATGATCAGATAAAAATTACGGATTTCTTGAGACATATTTTAAAATACGTAACTCAAATTTTTATAACCGTACAAGTACAAATGGTTATATAAGATAGTTGACTTATTTAATATTAAAAATAGAATAATCGTTGGGTATCTCGGTTTTCTTTATTTCCTCCTTTCTAAACTTTTAATAAATTTTTTATTGATTTTGTTTTAAATAAAGGTATAAGTCACAGCAATTAATGCGCATTTAGCGGAAAATACATTCAATTTACTTATTCTTGTGATTATTATTGTCATAACCACGGAAAAGTTTTCTGAATTCTTAGCTTATATGAATACAAAAATCCTGCATATAAAAAATTGCCGACTGAATCTCCTCGACAGGTAGCGTAATATATATACTTTATCATGCTTTTTTTATTCTTATTATTATTATTTTGACTTTGATCTCTAATTTTAAGCAGATTCTGAAGGTAACTTGTCCAGATTGTGCATTTCAGGGGAATTGTAAATATAATAAAACCAGCAACTTTTTTTAAATAACTTTCATGACTATAAACCTATTTTTGTATTAGATATATTTAATGAGAATCGCTTTGTTTATAAATTCCCATAGAAACCACTGGATTGGACCTGTTTACCAAATTCACATACTCCCTTCGGAAAAATTTAAAAGTGAAGGCATCAGGAACCCACGTGAGGATTTTAATTCTCACACAACTATGAAAATTAGAAGACCTTTATTATCAAATCTCACAAACGGCAAAAATCAAGTCGTAAGAAGTTTTTGAAGATTTCAAAGGTGTAACAAGATTACTGTATGTCTGTATATCTCGATTATCATTGAAGAACCTGCTTGATTTTGAAATTTAATTTAGGTACCACATTCATTACGTAGTATCGAGCTGTCCTATATTCTTATACCTAAAAAAAAGAAGAGGCCCTCTTTCAATATATTGTAACACAGGAAAGAGTAATGCACCTTACATGGAATTCTGGGTTCCTCACAGTGTTGGGAAGAAAAATAGCGGTAACAAGCACAATAAGCGCGATAGAAACTAGCATGAGCTTGAAAAGAAGAAAAAGTTAAGAGAAAGAAGAATCGCGACACAATCACAGTAGTTTCCACGTGACCGGGTCGTGCGAGGATCAAACATGGCACTATGAGAGCAATTAATGAAATTATGTAATAAGAGTAGCATGAAAATCAAATAACAATGGCTTCATCGTGAGATTTCTTATGATTTTACTTAATTTGTATTTATCACTTTTATTATGTAATGAAGTTGTAAAAATGTATAAAAACGAAGAGAAAATTAAATAAAGAAAGACAAGTTGTTGTTTCTCGGCCACAATCAATTTCGCCTCATCATAAGTAAAATACTTACCATCGTTACGCGAAACTAACTTTCCATTAGCGACAGACTCGCCGATCACCGTTACAATATTTATTATTAAATCAATATCGAGGAATACCAACATTATATAATACGACTGAAACATAACATATACAGTACTGGTAGTAACAATATTTTTTTAATAAATTTATTAAATTATTACATTAATTTTATTATTGTGTCGTGGGCTCTCCGGCAAGCCCACACTACTGGTCGTCGCTTTCGTTAACAATAAGGTAAGTTTCTCTTCTAACTCTTGAGGCGTGTTTCCGATTTGGTCAGTCTCACTCTAACCTCTCTATCGATTACTCTAGAACCCTTCCTATGCCAATTCCCTTAGGCAAACTTCGGTTCTCTCACTTAGTCGCGTAGCACGAGTTACAAGTATATCGGCACACAAGAAAACAAGGTAATAGTCTATCCGTCAAACGTTACTTTATTGTTTATTACTAAAAACGCTAATCTCTAAACTAAACTTCCTCTACATGCTACTGAATTGCGCATGGATTTATACATGCGCCTATTGTTTACATGTTTACATCTGATCGCTTGTTCTACGCTATTCTAGAAATTCCCACCTTTAAATTCTCCCACACTAATTTCCCACCGTTCCCACTAATTATGTAACGTGACACGTATCGCGTTACCGTGATCCCCTTTTTGTCCACGACAAGAGTTACTTGATTTTTATGGTAACTTTTAAAAATAAAATTCTTTGATAATATTGATAAATTTCTAAAATTTTAAATTTTATAAAATCTTAAATAATAATATCAATGTTTATATGAAAGTAAAACTACATTATTAACAAATAAAATTGTTATGGTTATGGTTTTGAAATGTTGCATTTTTTAAAAAAATTTGGTTTACTATTATAATTATACTGTATGTTATTTAATAATAATTAAAATTTTTTAATAATTTAAATAAATTAATAACACATGACTAATTTAAAATCCTATTCAAATTTGTCGCATTACAGAAACATGTACGACGTCGATTTATCAAAGTTAACTGTACAACGATATGTGACACATACGTAAGACATTTAAGTTATCACAATATTAAGATACTGCGTAATGTTATAATATTTACGTTCATTAAACTTTATCATAACAGAATTGGTCATTCGAATAATATTAAATATTGATCAAGATTGATAATTCAGTTAAAAACATAATGCTGGCTATTACCGTTCCAGTGGAATTAGAGTGAAAAAGAAGAACGTAAAAAATTTAAATATTATTAAAAATCAGTCTAGATGGGCAATTCATTGGGAACATATAATGTTGGCTATCGTTATCAAAATGGAATTGGAGTTGAAAAGAATGAATACAAGGCATTTGAATATTATCAAAAATCTGCCGAGATAGGTGATGCATCGGGAACATATAATGTTGGCTATTGCTATCAAAATGGAATTGGAGTTGGAAAGGATAAATATAAGGCATTTGAATATTATCAAAAATCAGCCGAGATGGATGATGCTAAGGGAACATATAGTGTTGGATATTGTTATCGAAACGGAATTGGAGTTGAAAAGAATGAATATAAGGCATTTGAATATTATCAAAAATTAGCCGAGATGGGTGATACTAAAGGAACATATAATGTTGGTTATTGTTATTATAAAGGAATTGGAGTTAAAAAGGATGAGTATAAAGCATTTGAATATTATCAAAAATCAGCCGAGATGGGTAATGCATCGGGAATAAATTATGTAGGTTATTGTTATCAAAATGGAACTGGAGTTGAAAAGGATGAATATAAGGCATTTGAATATTATCAAAAATCTGCCGAGATGGGTCATACTAAGGGAACATATAATGTTGGCTATTGTTATGATGAAGGAATTGGGGTTGAAGCGGATGAATATAAAGCATTTGAATATTATCAAAAATCAGCCGAGATGGGTCATGCTAAAGGAACATATAATGTTGGCTATTGTTATCAAAATGGAATTGGAGTTGAAAAGGATGAATTTAAGGCATTTGAATATTATCAAAAATCTGCCGAGATGGGTGATGCTAAGGGAACATGTAATGCTGGTAATTGCTATCTCAATGGAATTGGAGTTGAAAAGGATAAATATAAGGCATTTGAATATTATCAAAAATTAGCCGAGATAAGTAATGCTAATAGAATAAACTATGTTGGCAATTATGATCTCAATGGAATTGGAGTTGAAAAGGATGAATATAAGACATTTGAATATTATCAAAAATCTGCCGAGATGGGTGATGCTAAGGGAACATGTAATGTTGCCGATTGTTATCTCAATGGAATTGGAGTTAAAAAGAATGAATATAAGGCATTTAAATATTATCAAAAATCTGCCGAGATGGATGATGCTAAAGGAACATATAATGTTGGTCATTGTTATCAAAATGGAATTGGGGTTGAAAAGGATGAATATAAGGCATTTGAATATTATCAAAAATCAGCTGATATGGGTGATTTATTGGGAACATATAATGTTGGCGATTGTTATCTCAATGGAATTGGTGTGGAAAAAGATGAATACAAGGCATTTGAATATTATCAAAAATCAGCCGATATGGGTGATTCATTAGGAACATATAATGTTGGCTATTGTTATCTCTATGGAATTGGGATTGAAAAGGATAAATATAAGGCATTTGAATATTATCAAAAATCAGCCGAGTTAGGTAATGCATCTGGAACATATAATATTGGCTATTGTTATGATAAAGGAATTGGAGTTAAAATGAATGAATATAAGGCATTTGAATATTATCAAAAATCAGCCGATATGGATAATGCTAAAGGAACATGTAATGTCGGTAATTGTTATAGAAATGGAATTGGAGTTGAAAAGGATGAATATAAGGCATTTAAATATTATTATAAATCAGCCAGTATGGGTAATCCTAAGGGAACATATAGCGTTGGCTATTGTTATAGAAATGGAATTGGAGTTGGAAAGGACAAATATGAGGCATTTGAATATTATCAAAAATCAGCTGAGATGGGTTATGTGAAGGCAATGCTTAAGGTTGCTGAATCTTATAGAAACGGAATCGGAGTCCCGCGGAACTTACAAATGGCTACTCATTGGTATCAAATGTAAGGAAGTTATTTTAGTTTATCATTATGGTTACTATTAATTAACAACAATATGTAAAGGATTAGGGAAAGAAATAAACTATTAGGTAAGCATTGAGGCATTACTATTCTATTATTCATACTATTTATTCAGAATCCAATAATTTAACTATTTTGTTTTGAATGAATCGATACATAAAACTCAGATATCGATAATGAACTCAAAAAAATACTTGACGAAAGTAATTATCCATTACATTGGATTCCTTTCAAGAAATTTAATAACATTAAGAAGGTAGGGCAAGGAGGATTTTCAACTGTGTTTTCTGCTCTCTGGGATAGCAGAATAGTCGCACTTAAATTACTTCACGGATCAAAAGATATTCACAAGGGGTTTATAAAGGAGGTAGTTTTATTTAATATTTTGAAGTTTTCAAATTTTTAGATTTTACTTATATCCTTTTTCTTGTAAATTAAGCTAAAAGCTCTTTGTGACATTGGTCTTAAATACCCTACATTTTTAAAATGCTATGGAGTGTCTAGAGATGACGCTTCTAAAGATTACATTATTATTACTAAATATGCATCAATGGGTTCTTTGCGTGATAACCTTTATTCAGCAGCACAAGCTAAATGGAAAGATAAGTTAAAACTGTTGATTTCTATAGCTTCTGATATTCAAATAATTCATTCGCAAAATTTTATTCACCGAGATTTACATAGTGATAACATACTATTAGACAATTTATCTAGTGCTTATGTTGCAGATTTGGGTCTTTTATTGTCGATTGATACAGAATCCAAAGGAGTTTATGGTGTTTTACCATACATAGCACCGGAAATTTTTTATGGAAATCCATATACTTTAGCATCGGATATTTACTCATTTGGAATAGTTATGTGGGAAGTTTCTTCTGGAAAGGCTATGTCTTTTAACCAAGTATCTGGAAATCAATTTCAAATTCAAGTATGCAATGGCTTTCGACCAACTATTATAAAAAATATACCACAGTGTTATATAGACCTTATGAAAAGATGTTGGAATGGAAATCCGAATAATCGTCCACTCGCCGAAGAAATTTGCAGAACTTTTAAAGAATGGCAAAATGATGAAAATTTTTTAACGGAATCGACAGAGTTTGATAAAATATTAGAAAATATAGAAAATCTTCACGTACAAACGTGTGCAAAAACGACCTACACAAGTGAATTTATTCCTTATATAGCAGGTAAATTATATTATGCATTATTATTATTTTATCATATATTTAATTAACGCTACTTATACATTATAGACAGTCAACAATTTAATTTACGTATTAAATAACACGATATATGTCTCTGAGTATTCTTCATAAATAACATGTTATTCATTTATAAGAATGCATAAGCATGACTTTAAGTGCTTTATACTTAGACTTTCCTTAGAATTAATTACCCGTGTGACTGTATCAATTTATTCAAAAATTAACTGTCATTTGTAGTAATAAATAACTATAGATATGGGTAAATTTTCGGTGTTTGTGTAATTGAAAATCATCCGAATGGAAAGTGAGAATGATTTACAGAAGTGAAGGTAACTTTATAAATTAGTTAGGTACAGTAATTAGAATAAAATGACTGGTGGTTTGCATTTGCCAATCCTCTCTTGGTTATTTTTAGTCTTATCCCTTCCTTAGTCTTATCCCTGCTAGATAACTTAATTATTTTAGTTTAACTTAAATTCTACTACCATAAACCACTGTATACAATATCCACCTAAAATATTACTCTTCTTTAATAATATTGGATAGTATTTAAAAAAACTGTTACTTAATGATTGATTATTGTGTTTAGATGGTTGTTATGTATACTCTCCTCTATTTAATAAAATACTTCCCCCGAGTATTGTATGCAGTGGTTTACGGTAGTTATCTTTTTAAGATTACAAGTATAAAAACAAGATAAACTAAGCTTATAGGTTAGAATTTCTTCTTTATTGTGACCATATCTCCTATTCACTCTTCCTGGACACATTATAACTAAGCTCAAATATGCCATATTCTTACCCAATGCCCCGCTATATTATTCCGAGATGCATTGCATTTCTTGACATTTGCCCTACTATTATATACTTGCCTGATATTACTTGTAGTTGTTATAATTACAACTAAATACATAATTTTTGTTGATTTGATGCAACATCTATGTTATAATCAAACAAGTTTAATGATGTTTTAAAGCATACAATATATATATATACATATATACCTCCCTAAATGCACCCTCTATAAATGCATTTACTATATTTTCTCTCTCTAAATGCACAGTCAAGCTTGGTCCCAAGTACATAGAACTCTTAATAAAACTACCTCCATAAATGCACACCTATAAATACACATTTTTCAAAAATTTTCCTATGATCTCGAGGGGTGTGCATTTAGAGAAGGTTCACTGTATATGGTCATTAAAGTGAATGTAATAATTATGTATGGACCCTGATTTATTAAAAGTAAAAGGAACAAAAAAGCTTTTTTTGATGCAATAAACTAATATGTATCCGAAAAAGATTTATTCAAGTTATTTAAAAAATTAACAATGCATTATGTATTTAACAATATCTATGATTTTCTATGGTGAATAACGTATTAAATTTTTATACACTATTTCTTCTACGAACTCTATTTCTCTTAACATTATCATGACCCTGATCTAACAAATTTCCGAGTTTTCCCTCCTCCTTGAATTTTTTCAGCATCTCTTTACCAGCTTTGTACCCAACTTCAAATATCTCATCAAACTTATTAAACTCTAATGTGCCATATTGTTGTACTGGCAATTTCATATACAAACATCCTGGTATTAACTTCGCTTCTTCCAACGTTTTAACACTTGACACATAGGCTAACCTTGATTGTATGTCGGCTATCGTTGGTATTTTGGCAGCTCGATTGAAGGGATTCCATCTAGTTAATAATACCCACCATCCTGAAATAGAATCCCCATAATATACTGGTGATGTGTCATCGTTACTTGCAACATCTACCGCAAATATTGTATCGGCCCCCATAGATTTCATCACGCTGACCTTTAATTTAGAATGCTCATTAATACTTTGACACAAAAAATTTTTGTTTGAACTTTATTGGCACACAATTATCTATAAAATACCCAACTGGTAAATTATCCATATATCCGCCGTCGACAAGCAAATGACCGTTGTCGCAGAGTGGTGGCAAGAAAGCCGATAATGACATGGACGCCCGGATATATCTCCACGCATATCCCCACTTGTGTACTTCCATACGTGACCACGTGATATTGGTGGTAACGCAAAAGTATGATAGCCAGAAGTCTTCAATTTGTGTATCCAAAAATATTTTCCAAATGCCTCTGTTAAATCCGTGACCTAAAAAAAAAAAAAATTAACGATGTAGATGATGAATATGAATTCAATGATGACTTGATCAATGTATGACTGGAAAATATACCCGTAAACCACGCTGTCACCGGATATGTCAGATCAAAGATTTGTCTCCATTTACTGCTCATCCTTGCTGCAAACGCTTTGGCACGTCCGAGAATTGCGACATTATCAGAATCACGTGCATAAAGCCCGCCTATGAGAGATCCGATGCTTGTACCTCCGACCATGTCTATTGGAATACCAGCTTCATCCAACGCCTTGATGACCCCTATGTGCGATATGCCTCGTGCACCGCCTCCACCCAAGACTAAACCAACGGATTTTCCACAAAGACGACGTGCGAGTCTGCAAACGAGTCATGCAAGTTAAGAACATTGCTTTCGAATCATTTTTAGACAGTATAAATAAAATTCAACAAATTGTAATCGTGTACCTTGAGAAATCGCTGCGATTACCAGTATATATTGCCGGTGACCTTTTTCGAGTATAAAATTGTCGTATTTGATCCCTGAGTGTCATCAAGGTGTTTTTTCGAGACTCTTCTAACATTGTTGGCTTTTTTATGGTCATCTGAACGTGATGGTGTGCGTGAATCCAGTGACGATTCTAGATACAATATAAATACAATAATGCATGAATTAATGCGATTTAGTTATGATGAGTGAAATTCGAACTAAAAATTCAATACCTTTAACCACTGACGAGTAGTTCCGGATGAACAATACCTCTCGGGATGAAGCAGTACGAGTTCTTTTCGTGCGGTTGTTTTTGTGCCGATCAAAAGGCTTTCGTATTCCCCAATGGTCGCATCCCCGTCGCCTAACCCGACCAAGAAAATACAATCAGCCTAAAAAAACAATATGTCATCGTGTGTCAATTGACCAGAATGATCGCCATCGTTAAATAAAATTTAATCAAAAGTACATTACCTGGCGAATGCAATTTTGAGTCCAAGATGAATTAAGCCCGCCGTCAGCCAAGTATAGCACGATTCGAGATTTCTCTTCTTGTTCAGCCAACCAACTAATGAGCTTCAATCGACCCATCTGTGTGAATGCGTGTTTACCCAACACCGCCACCACGGAAGCTTGATTTAAGAGTGTTGCAGTCTCCCCGGATCTTTCTAGGGCAACCTTCAGTTTTTTCGCAAACTCTCCAACGGGCACATTTCCACTGACGGGCAATATACCAACGGTTTTAAGGTTTTTGTTGTTTTTACCAAACTCGGCTCCTGCATTCTTGTGATTATAATCTTGATCCTGTTGTGAACGTGTCCTTGACGCGATAATGCGTGAAATCTGCAAAGTAATTTCAGGATGACGAAGGGCGAGTGCGTTGAATAGGGTTCTTGGCATTCTGGCTAATTCTGTGTCACGAATCGCGTGTAATGTATGTGGACGAGGCGTTCCCGCTAAAAAAAAAATCATTTATTAACAAACGCAATTGGATGCGAGTTGCATGCAGAAAAAAAGAAGCAACTTACTCATAACCTCCAACTCCCCCACACTTTGACCTTGACCGTATTCTCCCAAAATATCAATTACTCCGTTTTGTTGTTCATTGATGGTACGCACACGACCGTTCAACACGATATAGATCGAATCGCTTAAATCTCCTTCACGATATAAAACTTGTCCAGCATTTACATGCACCCAGTCGAGGGCATAATCGATGTGGAGGACTAGAATAGAAATGCACGAAAATGTCAAGAGTCATTAGCACGAAAATTAAGCAGAGGAACGACCGAAGACAAGCCGTGGCACAAACCTAATGGGGACAAAAGTCTTGTCAATCGCTTGGCCAAAGTAAGGAGTACGATGGGATTCCTTTCCATTATGCGATTCAACGAATTCTTTGGCAAGAATCCAACATAAGTATCCGTGCTAGCCCGAATGCTGACAAAGGATGGGAATCCGGTCAATGCAGCTAGGTATCCGGCGATTCCACCAGGTTTGATCATGAACAAACTACGATCCCTCGATCTGTTTGAAGAATTAAATGAGATTGACTCTTTCTTTTTATGCATAGGTTTGATCGGACTACTCGGAATCGATCCGCTGGTATCCAAATGTGAAAAAGAACTCCCGAGAAAATCTTTGTCATTCGAAGTAACAGACACATCCAGGAGACCATCGATCACAAAAAACAACCCCACATCCCGTTCGCCTTCAGTAACGATAACAGAACCTTTGGGATAATACAAAATTTCCACGTCATTGTCCAATTCACTGGTCAGAGAAGGTACGGTTTCTGCGACCGAGTCGTCATCAGGGATGTCTAACGCGGTCGTACTACTGTGAGCACTACTCGTGGAATACTTGGTAAACGGCGAGTTATTCGATTCCACGGAACTCGGTCGAGATTTTTGATCAAACGAATTGATCTTCTCTTTGTGATTTGTTTGTAAAAGGCCAATTCCTTTAGAGATACCTTCAAGGACGGACTCCTTGAGATACATTTCGTCTCCGGCATCATAGTCACGCCCACCAACCTGAGGACCGCTCGTGGGCTGTACGCGAGTAGGAGCGACGAGGTATTTTGAGTTGGAATATGAACGACCATTATCTTTATTTGTCAGAGGGATGTTCTCGTTGTTTTCATCGCTTTCGTATATGACCTGAGGCCTAGCGAACGGCCTTGTTTTTTTAACCTTGTTAATCAAGCCGCTATCGCTCATTTCCATGTCTTCATTGCGATTGTCCTTAATGTATTTCTTGTTGCTACCCACATGCTTCATACGAAGACGTTCCATGATACCGGGCCTAAAAAAATCGCTAGGAAGACCGTGGCTCGCGATCTCGTTCATTAACTTTTCTGTCCTCAAGAGATCTTTCGTTAGTCCCAGATATTTATACCCGGTCCAAAACGTAACGCGCTGAAACCGCGTCAGAATTACTTGAACAATGTGAGCAGCGGAATTGGGAAATTTTTCGGTCAGTCGATGAAATGCTTCGGCAGGAATAAAAGCCAAAGTGGTGTCCACAGTTGCCCTCGCGATGATATTTGGTTGAACGGATGTGGTGAGCCATGACTCCTTAGAAAGGAGTTTCAAGATTTGCGGACTGATTTGACCGAAAGACTTTTGAGTTTTCTCCGCATCATCCGATTTATTATCCGATTTATTATCCTCTTTAACCTTGGAATCCGAATCCACCTCTTCCTTTGCCGTACTCTCTTGAACCAAGGTGTCGCCATCAATTTTTATTCTATCAGCAAGGTTATTGTCGTAACTGTCATCGTAACGAAGTTCAATATCTTCGGTGAACAAAGAGAGAATTGTGAATAAGCTTGATAAGGTGCCCCCGTCTGTGACCTCATTCAACAGTTGGTAGCCGTGATTGTTGTTTTCAAATGGATCGATCACAATGCCTTTTTCATTTGCCGTCTTCACAAACACCTTAACATGACCTTCAACCACGATGTAGAAAGATCTCTCTTTCTCTAAAATCAGGGTTTCGCCGGCCGACAACTTCCTTGTTTGCAACTGTCTCTTTAGTTCGTGAAAGATCGGCTTTTCCAAATAACCAAAAACCTTTATACCCTCGAAAAAGGCACTCAACAATTCGTCAGTGTAAAGGGTTTGAGACTTTTCATTTTCACCGGAGGCAT
The DNA here is from genome assembly GCA_910591835.1 of Acaulospora morrowiae. Lineage (NCBI taxonomy): Eukaryota > Fungi > Glomeromycota > Glomeromycetes > Diversisporales > Acaulosporaceae > Acaulospora > Acaulospora morrowiae. Next base: position 19,186 of record CAJVPV010000163.1, read on the forward strand.
TTGGTTGCAGATCGAAAGTAGCACCTTGTGCCTGGAGCGATTCTTTTGGAAGACGCGAATACTTTGTGAGGATTCGGTAACGAATAACGATGTATCCTATGGTGGAACATAGACCAAAGAACACGAGCAAGGTGACAAAGTTGAGTTGAAGAGTAAATGACCAGGACAATAATTTAATGATCCAGGTCGAGAGAGTGATGGTAACAAAGGAGACCAGGAAAAAGAACCATCTGAGCAAGGTGGAAAAGGTAAAGATGGTAATTGTGTAAATGTCAGTTTCCGAAATGTGGTCGACTGGTAAGGTCGTATTGATTCCCATTTCTACCTTCATGGTCGATGAAGCCTAGAAATTAGGAAAAGATACCGTCGAAAGAAGAAATTCACTAACCGTATTGAAGCCACTTGTCTTCACGGTCAGCAGGTTATGTCCGCGATTCTTATGCATCAACTGGTGTCGTTTTTGATCAATTTAATACGTGCGCACATACGTAACATAGGTAATGTGCGTTATGTTGTGTCCGAGTCACATAATAGAATTAGAAAAGGGCAATGTATCACATGTTTTAAAATGGGACTTTATTAAATTTCTATCATGACGTATGTGCTGGTTAATATAAAAAAAAATAAACTATATATAACGACCAAAACATATTAAATAAACATAATAGTAAAATTATAATTGTTGCGAGTTGGCTTAAAATACTTCTAGGGTATTATTATTATTGGTGTTGACCGTGTAAGGGGTAGAATTTTTATTGTCATCAACGTTTGGACTTTTATTCGCACGAGTAACTAACCACTGAATATAGTCGTCAATCACTTTGTCTTTTTCAATCTCATTGTGCACTAAGAGAAATTAATTACAAGTGATTAACAGTTCCGAACGTACAATGTATGAATAACGATAACCAAGAAAATTCGGAAGACACGTACTTTCATGATAAAGCCCTTCCCATTCGCGATAGGTTTTATCTTTTGATGAAATTTTATCATATAGTTCCTTCGACGATTTTGGACAAGTTATCAGATCAGCTGAACCGTGACAAATGTAAATTGGCGAAGTTATGGATTTGTATTTCTTGTCCAAGATTAATTTTGCACCACTTAGCATTTCTCCAACTTGAATGACATGAATAAATATTAATTAGTATGATTAGAAGCAATTCGCAAAAAAAAAAAATGAAAATGAAAAATGAAAATGAAAATACGCACTTCCTCTTAAGGTGCTGGCCCTAAGGATCAACGGGTCCTCCGAGTATTTTTTGACTTCTTCTGGGTCGTGACTCGTGGTTTTTGGATCCAAGGGGATAGATATGGTTAGGCTTGGTAACAGTTTGCTAACGATGTTGCCGATTGTTACCAAATTATGATTTACTCGATTTTGCACGGGTTGTTGAATTAGCGGAGAGGAAATAATGAAACCTGTCAAATTGTTTTTTTCCGGACCGTCACAAGCATAATTCAGAGCCAAGCCGCCACCCTGTGACATAACTACAATTAACCGCTGTGGTAAAAGAAGAGTAAAACCGCTCAAGGTCTACGTTAACAATTTACCATACTGTGACCCATTAGAAATTGAGGAACTCCCGGTCTTCTTTGGGCTATAAGAGCTTCGGTGATATCATTGGTGACAACCTTCCAACGACTAGTGACCCCAGGATTATTATTCTTTATGGCGGTTTGACCAAAACCACGTTGATCAAAGGCATAAACTTCAATGTTCTCTTTGGAAAATTTTTCGAACACATAATCATATCGATTAATGTGCTCAGCAAAACCGTGGAGAAACACTACGGTAGCAATTGGTGGCTCGGAAACCGCCTGCGAGAACGAAAAATTAATGGTTTAAGGTTTTTCTTTGTGGAGGAACTTGTAAAAAAAAAAAAATAGCTACCTTCCAAGTTTTTGTATATATTTCGGTACCGTCTTTAGCAACTATCCACTTATCAATAATTTTTTCGTTGGTAGTCATCTTTTCGGAGGGATACCTTGGGATGAAAAGGGAAAACGTATAATTTATTTCCACAAAAGTTTTCGCGCTTCATTTTTATTAATTTTCATGTGATCTACTGAAAATCGATGCATGGCAACACAGGAATCATTATTCAGAAAGAGATACAAAAAGTATCAGTAAGAGATAATCTTTCGTAATTTATACAATTTACAAATTTAGTTGTAAATAAGCGCCATCCAGACATGTGACTAAAAAAAAAGTAATATCTGGGTAGACTTTTCACGTAAACATATGAGAATATAACGATAAATTATCGTCTTATGCCAAACAAAGGAGGATTGGACTTTAGATTAATCAATTTCGGAAAGTTAACCATGTTCGGATAACACACCCTTTTTCCCTTTATATATGTATATTTGTTTACAAATGTCTTCGGTAGAGACAATAACGACGAGAAAAGTAATCTAAATCTGATATGATTGATATACAGTAAATGACTACACTACACCCCTCCTGACAATAAAGCTCGACTGATCATTCATTTATCTGAAACTCATTCTACTTTGGAATTTCTCGTCGCTTCACCACTAGCGGTATTACCTCCATCATCACCGCCGTTGGTCGGATTACCGAAAATCGACAACCCATACTTGGACAGATCAATGCCCTTGGTATTGGGTAAATGTTGATGTTCGTTGAGCTTCCTTGATAAAAGGTTGGTAACGAACAATGCAACGGATATCCAGAAAAATGAGAAACACGTTAGGAAGAATGCGAAGAATAAAGCCGCCAACAAGAGTAGGCCTGCAATGAAAAGGAGTTAAGATATGCGAGGTTATGAGGTTATGAGGTTATTAAATTCGAAATCAAATTTCTTCCTCAAACCCACCGGCACCGCCAATCATGAATCCCCACATGAGCGCACCGGTGCACAGAGCACTACCCATTGTTATGATGGTGGTAAAGATGGAAAATATCGAGAAGCAGAACAACGGAATTGCGGAAAACACGATGAATATGGCCAGAAAAAGCTATCATGTTACGTACATGCGCACGAAAAGGTAAAAAGGTGAATGGTGAAGAAGGGAGATGATGTGAGTTGTGGACTAAAGAATTGTTCAGTGGATGACAAGTAATAAATGTCATACACCGAGAAACGGATGTTCCATGGTGAAGGCGTGGTAATTCGCGTACATTTTTTCTGCATGGATTAACATTCTATTCATACACCAAATAAATTAAAAAACTTCCGAATTAGTAAATCAAAATGGAATAAAGAAATCTCATGGAATTTTTCGAATATTTGTAACTGTAGTCCACCTTTCACCTTTAACTTTCAAGTCGTCAACCCAATTGTATTCGCGGCGAATTTGGATTGGCGGTGAGATTTCTGGACGAGACGGCATCGCTCCCTCCCCGAGATTCATGTTTACAAATGATTTACGCATTTTGCTGAACCTGCCTCGTGGTCAATCGAATAAATGGTTTTTTGGAGAAACGGTATAATCATCTATTTAAATAAATGCGCTTGTCACTTGTAATGCCTAAAATTCGTGTGTCACCTACACAAATAAAGAAAAATTGTATTAAAATAGGTATAATTACGGACCTCATGAGGAATAAACGATCGACATTTTAAAGTTTGTGATATGTCATACTGTCCAGGTGGCCACGAATCATAAAAAATTTTTTTAATAACAAATGCCAATCGTCACTTCAATATTCGGCAAAATAATTTTATATGAAGAGTACAATGTATAGTGTATGATGGTAATTAACGAGAATGCTTCTATTTTTGGATGCCAATAAAGTTTGTATGCTTTTCCAAATCAATCTCTTTACACATGATCTTTAATATTAGATAAAATGGAAATTTAAAATATACGCATAACGATAAGGATAAATAAATTTAATTACGCATTCATTTCAAATAAAAATGCTTATCAAATTATTATTATTGCGTATTTTAATTGAAAAATTAATTTAATATAATTTACATATACTGTATAACTACGGTATATTAATTACTTTTTATTTTTTGCAACTCGCACTTTATTAATTATTAATAAAAATTCGAAAAAAAAATAAAATACAAATACAGTTTTTGAAAAACTATGTTTTAATAAAATATTAATTATATGATATATATGACATATACCATATATTGAAAATTGCATTAAACTTATCTTATTTGTAAAAAATAATTATTATTATTAAAAACTATATAGTGTATTTAAAAATAAACAAATAAATATAATTTAATCTATATTATTTATTACAATATATTAATTGAATAATATGTTATATAATATATGATGTAATAAAATTTTTGAACTATATTTTTATTAACAAAAAAATATAATTAAAACTTTCAATTTTTATATAAATTCATCCAAATATTAAAAATATTACATTTCGAATTTTTGAAGTCAAAATACTTTAATTAAAATAATATTATCTTAAAAACTATAAAAAATAAATTTAAAGTTATCATTTTATTTTTAAAATATTTCAATGATTTTTAAAATACTATATATACTATAGCTTGATAAATATATTTTTCTTAATATATTTTTTATTACTTCTATAATAATTTATCAGTATTATAAATTTAATATAATAAATTACAACTCATATACTAAATTTATTATAAGTTGATATCAAGTCAATACTATTTTGATACTTAATTTAGAACTATTCATATCTTTTCTTTTTTTTTCTTTTTTTTTCTGCTGAAACTAAATTTTCTTTTCTTCTTAACAGTTTTTCTTTTTAGATTTTTCTTATTTAAAAATTCTATATTTTATAATATTATTTCTCTAATTAATTAATTTTTTACTTTCTCAAGAATCATATTAAGAAATAATAATTTTTTTTAAGATATAAGCTTTAAAAATTTTTTTCTTTCATAATTTCTTTAAAAAAAAAATTATTTATTTACTTTCTTCAAAAAATTAATATAATAATTGTTATCAAACTCAATATTGTTTACTAATTGATAGTTAAATTAAATATATTTAAAAAACCTTTATATAATTATTATTATCTAAAAATATTCAAAAAAATTGTATTTTATAATATCCAGAACAATATAATAGTCAATATTAATATAGTTAACAATATGTTAGGTTTATTATAAAGTAATTAAAAATTTTAATAAAGTAATATATAATAATTAAAAATTCTAGTTACTCTTACAAATAAGTTGATAATAATAATAAAAGTTTCTTATTTATCTCTTAAATAATATAAATCTATTATACAAAATTAAATTTTAATATTATTAAAAAAACTAATATAAACTTTATCTATAAGACTTTTCTATTACACTTAAAGTATTATATATTAAATTGTTTTTATAACTTGAAAACAAACCTATATAAAGTAATTACAATATATTTATGCAAAAAGATATTTATTATTTACTATCTTTAATATTATTCTACTTGTTATATCAAGTTATATTTAAAAAACAGATACAGTATATCAATTTTAATTATAACTTAGAAGTTAATCTATATAAATTAATTGCAATATTTTTATATAATTAAATAGTTATTTCTTTTAAATAATTAAATATTATATAAGACCTATAGATCTATAGTACAGTGGTAATGCTCCATAGATCACCAGAAGAAGGTCTAGGGTTCAACCTCGCCTGATTACAAAAATTTATCACCTTCATAATTGGTTAACCAGCTTCCAATTCATGTTGTATCCAATTAACCAACAAAATCTATCTTCAAATTTAGTTAAGCTGCATGAAGATGAGACTTCTGGTCTTTCCAACGATCGTGAGCTGAAAACAGGTCGAAGCAAGAAAGGTTGCACAAGGAAAGGCTTCTGGTCTAACTCCGGTAATAAGCCCATAAACTCTAATCCAAACTGGTGACGACAGACTCCATCACACAATATAAAGAGGTTAATTCTAAACTGATCTATCCCAATCTGAAGCTTGTAGATCTATCCCAATGGTGGTGTTCTACAGAACTTAATAATATGGCCGATGGGCAAGGTATCAGCCACAGGTGGTAAGAAGACTAGACAAAAATCATTAAGCCAAGTAAGTCTAATGAGGATTTACAAGATTAAATTGAAATCCAAGCAAGAATGCCAATTCCACAGGTGGTGAAAGCGGTAGTGTTGCGCTATGCTAGTGACACATCCCGAGGATCAATGATAACAGGTGATCAGAATGACTGGGGTTAATTTCTATAATTAATATTCCATATACACTGCTCTCTGCAATAATGAATCAGCAGGTTTAGGCAGGTTTAAACTAGTGGTAAAATTCCCTCCCCTGCGAAAGTCCCACCTAACGTGTGGACACATTTACTTGATATTGAATATATAGTTAGGTAAAAAAAGTAGTTAGCGTAGCTAGTCTTATAATAATATATGCACTAGGCAGTATTAAACTGCAAATTAACTGTAGAGACATAAAGAGTATTTATATACCAACCGATTTTCAGTTAGTTTGTAGAGACACTTGGTGTCTGTCTGGATATTAAATGTATCAATAAAGATTACATGCCGTGTGCACATTCCACTTTAAAAAAAAAAAAATTAAATATTATATAAAACAATAATATAAATTTTAAAAAAATTTTTTTTGTATTTCTTGAATAATATTCAGAAGTATAAAATATAATTATTTTATATAAATTTTGCATTAAACTTTTTTAATAAAAAAAATATATATTATATTATAAATATTATATTTTTTTTTGCAAATAAAAATACAATAAATTTAATAAAGTATGATAACTATACATGTTGCTGAAATTCGTAGATTCTTGACGCAATTGACACAATTATTTAATGCAATTAATTGAGTCACTATTAAAACATATAAATAATTGAGTCATGACACAATTATTTTTGAGGATTTTGGAAATTGAGTCAACAGCAAAATAATTTATGCCACATGTATAATGATAACTATTTGCTCTTTTAAATAAATATATTGTTGGTAGTAAAACGGCAAGTCTATCACTTGGGGCAGGTCAAACTCGTATAACATTGGAGATAGATTGTTCTCCTTTTCTTTACTCGAGGCATGGATTTGACTTAGCCAATCTTGAACCTATAATTAACCTTCTTCTTTCCTTTGTCACCTTTTGTCAATTGTTCGAGTCACTATCCCTTTTAGTGACTACCAGAATGATCCTTTCACGGTAACGTTACTCTAGAAAGAGGGGTTAATTGCCAATTTCCTTTTTAGGTGCGTCCATTATACCACCACTTATAGTAACTGTAATTAACACTCACACGATCATTTCACGCTTCTACAAGAATGGTAATTATGTTTATTACTTTTTTGTGTTAAGTTTCTGTTGTTTCTTTTTTTTATTCTCGCTCTCTTATTTATATCATTATAACTATTTGCTATAGGACTATAACTTTATGACTTATAAACTATCAGATTATAAAATAAACTATCTAAACTTTTCATTACATTATGTGTCTATTTCTAAAGCATTTCTGTTACTCTGATTAGGCGCGTTACATGGACGTCATATCATTAGGCCTTACTGAAACAATTTCCCCGCTAATAATATATATATTGTGATAGAATAGATATGGCCTTTCTACCAGATATGATTGATCAATCTGACCAACCTGATCAATCTGACCAACCTGATTGACCTGACCGACCTGATCAGACAGAACAACCTAAACGACCTAAGCAACATGATCAAGGATATCAGGCATATCTAAATGAACTGGCATATCTTGTCGCTTATTTATTATTT
>CAJVPV010000164.1:0-26884 GCA_910591835.1 Acaulospora morrowiae
TATAAAAACAATAAAAAATTTTAAAAATGTTCTTAAGTAATCTTAAACTATAGGTTTTTAAAAATATTTTTAAAAATTTTTATAATATTTAAATGATTATTAATAGAGTTATATTAAAAAACCAATTTCAAAAAATTATGAATCATTCTGTATATGATACAATTTTAATTTTTGACTTTTGACAATATATTATATTATCAAAATAATAATAATAATTAATTATTATAAACTAATATAATCAAATTAAAAATATAAGGTTATAAAGTATATATATTTGTTTTTTTATTTATCTTTTTTATATTTATTTATATTAATTAAGTATATATATTTAGAGATTAAGTTGAATATAGATATAGATATATTTATATTTTTATATTATATAAAATTAATATATAGTATATGATAATATATATTTTACAGTATATTTTAATAAAGTTTTAATTGTAACAATTCAATATAATTTAATAATCATGTAATGTTAACCTAATTACAAATAAAAAAAATAAAAAAATAGTTTAACATAGATATATACAGTATATATATACCTATATGATATAATATACAATTAATTAATTTGAACATTGAAAATAATTAATATTTTTGGTTTTTCTTAAAATTATTAGTACTAATTCTATAATAAAAAAAGATGAATTAAAATAATATAAAAAATAAATAAATAAAAATTTCAAATAATTTATTTATTTATTTTGGTCAATTCTGTGACTAAGATTTATGCTAACGACAGTATGTTTTCATGCATAATGTACAATCGCCATTGAGAACAGCGCCCAATTTTTTATGTAAAAAAAATCGGGCATTGCCTTTTGTTGAAGACTTTACATTATTTATATACAGTAAAATAAGAAAATTAGGAATGATTTTCATTGTATTGTACTCGTTTAACCCCATTAACCAATTAAATAATAAAAAGTTGACCAGTTAGGAATTACTGCGTTGCAATAGATTAGGAAATAAAAATTTTTTAATAGTCAACCGAATTTACAACAATGTATTTGACGCAACATAAATACATTTATAAAGAATGCTCTCCCAGAATTTTTCTCATAACTCGTATCACTAGGGAATAGTATGGTTAGTGGATAGATGCGTGCGACATATAACCACACATACGTCATGTCATTTATGCAACGGAACACAAACTTAAGGTTGTAGAAATATATAAAAAGAATCGCAAAAAAATGTCCTATCATATTTAGTTCATTCATTACATGATGGAGGATTCTAATGAAGAAATCAAAGATATTGCAATACAGGATATGCCGTCCGAATTGCAACAAATCGAAAACGAAAGCAAAGAACCGAAGATTTATAGTGAAAATGAGGATTTGGAAAAATCACATGAGAAAGGGACATGTGAGGGCTATTCAAGTAAAATCAATATTAACGGACAAAATGTATTGATAGTAAAGAATGAAGATGATGTAGTGAGTGGCAAGTTAGCACCAAACTGTTGCGTTATAGGATCACCAGAACATGTAAGCACTGATTGTCGTGGTTAGCAAATTATCTGTCACGTGACACTTACTTCATTATAGGTAGCGGTCTTAAAAGCAAAAATCGATGAACTAAAATTGAACACGCAAAACTACGACAAAGAACGTGCAAGACTTGAACAAGAGCGTACCGAAGCGCAATCAAGAGCCGAAGAGGGTAGTATTCATGTTAAGGATCATTGATATTCAAAATAATTAATTTTTTTATCAAACATTTAGTTGGACGACAGCTTGACAAACTCGTAGCTGAGCTAAAGCAACTTGGCCAAGGAGATACAGATTCTGATCAAACCATACATGCGACAGTGCACACTTATGGTCATCTTCGAAAATTGGAAATTATAGCGGACGAGGAAGAGGAAGAGGATAATTACGAGAGATTAATAAGAAAACCAAGAGTACGGCAGTATTGGCACGCTGGAACTTTATATAGAGAATCTGAAGAGAGATCATCCAGTTATACAGAATTATTTTGGGACTTAATCTTTGCGGCAGTTGTTCAGAATTCAGGCGATGCATTAGTCGAAGATATTTCAGCATCCAACGTAGAAAAATTTGTGATTACGTTGTGAGTTTGAATTTTATATTTTATAAATAGGCGATTCAAATTTATTTAGAAAGCAAATGTCTCCCTTAGTTATCCTATATTTCGAGTGTGGTTGGATGTCCATAGTTATCTAAACATTTATAGTTCGGAAGATCTGATTGAAAAATTTTTACTTTTATGGGTGGGTAATTTATGCCAAAATCCTCCCAATACAAATCATTTTATTAAATATTGTGCGTCACACATTTAGGAGATGGTGTTGGTGGTTGTGATGGGAACTCATGCATTCGACATTTTCGAAAATACTAGCATCATATACACTAGTAAGTCTTATGAATGAATTATCGAATTTTTTTGTTGTTTTTTAAGTGGAGATTCTAAAGCAGATTATTTTTTTAGCTTCTTATGTAATGGCTAGAATGACCTTTGTAGTTTTATTCTTAAGCTTTGCGGTACAACTTCCGATGTTTCGTGCATCACTTATCACCCAAATATGGGGAATCTTTATTCCCTGCGTTTTTTGGATCATTTCCATATTCGTTCCGCATGAACAAAAATTGATTGTCATGTGGTTCGCTATAATTTTTGGCAAGTTCAAGTTATTATCAATTTTTCATGATTATGAGATTTTTTTTCTTATTAACATTCAATAATTATCAAATGTTGATGAGCAGAAATACTTTGGTATGCCCTGATCCCTATGTATAATCGCTTTTCAAAAAATCCGGTGATGCACGCCCACAGTCATGATTTTGAAAAGGTCGATGATATTTTGGAAAAAACCAAAGAACCAACTGTAACAAACGTTATAATCGAGAAACCGCACTTGGCAATGAAAACGAAAGGGACGGAATATCAAATGAGTTGGAAAGATTTGTTTCTAATATTTAAAAATCCAAAATATAAACAGGCTTTAAATATAGAACATGGTAGCGAACGACTTGGTATATTTGCTATTATTTGTTTAGGAGAAGGGGTAATTTGACCTATTTTATATCTGTTGGTATTATTCTTCAAATCAGATAGAAATTAATTTTTTGTCATGATTAGATGTTTGGTGTAGTTTATTCAAGTAACAACTCCAGACCTGATTGGATTCTTGGAAAGGTAAAAAATTCCTCATCATTTCATATCATTTTTGCCTATAAATACCTATTTTTTTAAAAAAAGTCTTAACTATATATTTTTCGCAAAAAAAAAAGGCAATTTTTGGTTTGATATTGGCATACAATTTACATTGGATATATTTTGACGTTGACGCCAGTAGACAATATCAACATGCACTAAGAAGACATGTAGTGACTGGTTTATGTTTTGTGATGATACACTTCCCATTGGTGAGTTTTTTCTTAATTATTTACTGCATATAAAGGTTTTGATTTCATGATTTTTCTATTACTTAGTATCCTTCTTTGTTTATCATTAGAATGTCTCGTTGATTGCTTTTGGGTAAGTTGCTAGTTAATAATGTTTTCGAAAAAGAATTTTTTCATTAATTGATTGCTTTCACACATAGCTCCTCATTAAAACAAGTTGTACAAATAAGAGATTTCTCTGGCGCCGACAGCATCCCGATCTTTGAAAATTCCCATACTACTGAATCACATTCGTTTCCGATGAACTTGCAATGGTTACACTGTTGTTCTTTGGCCGTTGTTATGTATTGCTTTGCTATAATTGGAGTTTTGCACAGGGGATTGGACAATGTTAATACTTTGAGAATTTCAAAGGTAGGATAACCTCACGATTTGGAGATTCTAGCATATTTATAACAAAATTTTCTAAACTTTTGCTCTTATCACATTCAGAGATATAGGATTTGCCTCCGTTTCGTAGTTGCAACGATATATGTGTTTTTGCCTTTAGCAGAACTAAATACAGTAAATCTAATGGCCATAACTTCGTCCATTTCCCTTTTCCTTGTAATTGTCGAAACATATGGGAGACTTCGGAAAGATGCGCCTCTATTCTTCAATTGTGACGAAGATATCATCGACAATGGAGATTATAAAAAAGTTCATCGACGTTATGTTAGATGGAGATGGGGATCAACAGATTTAAACAGAAAAGGATGGACCAGTGGTATATTGAAAAAGAAAAAACCTAATGAAAGTGACAATACTATAAATGAAGAGGTTACCAAAGATAATGAAGTTGGCGTTGTATTAGTTGATTACGAGGATGAGAGTAGGCATTTGTGAGAGAACTTGATGCAACCTATTTAAGATTATGACAACCATCTAGTATAATTTTCTCCTATCCAAATATTACATTGATGTAAATAAGAAAAAATCAATAGATCCTCCGAAAAATTTCTTTCATCTATGATGATGCCTTTTAAATTATTACTTTTGTGAGAAAACATCTTTGACTAAACATTTTATGGTCATGGAAAATCTTAGTGTTCAATAATAATTCAACATGAGTGAGGTACCAATATCCAGATGTATATTTACATCTAAAATCGTTAGTTATAGGTCGCGCCTAACAATAGAAAATATGCCCTGATATTAAGTAATAATTGTCAAAACATTGTTTCCTTTATGAATGCGTGAACTAATGTTATCATTTCCAAGGTTGGTGCCAAGGAGAAATACAAAAAATATGTAGTAGAACAATCAAGGTATTGGTTAGATAGATAACTCGAAACAATTTGGAAATTATTTGAATAAAATAAGAAAATATATTTTGAACCCATATACGAAGCAATTCTTAATTAATATTCGATATTCCAAAACCTTTTGTTCATAAAAATTATATTTATAAAAAAATGTGTTGTTAATGTATTATCCATATCCATATTATTACTATTATTTTAAAAATAATAAATATTGCATAATACATTGAAACAGATTATTTTTAAAAGTATTAAACATATAGCATAATACAACATTGATTATTTGAAAACTTGTAAGACAGTAGCTTTGACAAACAAATATTTTATCTAATTATTTGATTATAATCAGATAATCATTTAGATTTATTTTCTTTTTGAAAAAACAATAATTTAAATAATTGCTAATTAATTTTAAAGTTTCCAAAAAAACTTTGGTTATCGCTGTATATACTGTACTGCATATGTACAGCATTACGGGCAGAGTCCGACCTACGTATCACGCGTGCTATCGCGTCGAGTTTATCAAAGCTTATTAGATACTAACTATACCGAAAATTGGGATATAAATATCTTCATTATTCCTATTTTTATCGTGGCTTTTTATTTGCTTAATGCAGTTTTGTAAGGAAATTCTATGGAACATACTGTGGTACCATGTTTACTTTTAGAAACTGTATACAGTAAATCAATTCATCGATACAGATAACCGTCAACGTCAAATATCATCGATACAATATCGAAGATGTTGTGTTCATCTTGTGATTGCAACCATCTGGATTAACTCAATCCTTGATTGTTAAATGGTTCGATAAACCATTAATGGTGTTGTGCAGTATAGCACAAGAGTGGCGAGATAATTGCTATGATTAATAGGTAAACGGTAATTGTACTAATTGGGTGCTGTACTGTATTCAAGACGAAAATTCGAAAAAGATGGCATATACGCAAAACGCCAGGCACCCCGTGATCCACAACTTCGGATTTTCATTTTTCCAATTGTGAGATCTTAGGGTTCCACCGTGACACCTTTGCGAACTAAAATTCAAAACACCATAGAAGATGGACAACTTTGCTAGATCAAGTAATTTGATGCAATGATTGTGCGACCCAGATTCGTGACGTTCTCTGAAATCGATCGTAAACAAAATTATAAATATGTACATATATGCATTTACGAACAGTTGGTGTGTTCTTGGACGTTCCCTCTTAAGAGAACTTCGAGTATTCATTCATCAATGGAGAATTACAGCGAAGAAACAAAGAGTCAAGAAATAGAAGTTCTCGATGTATCGTCGCGCAAATCGCAAGACAAAAATGAATTACCAATAACAAGTGACGATGGCGGAGATTTACAAAAGGATACTCACAATGAATACTCCAAGAAATTAGACATTAATGGACAAAAAGTAATAGTAGTGAAGCGTGAAGGCGAGATAGTGAGCGGTGAATCGGTATCGAACTATTGTGTTATTGGATCACCAGAACATGTAAGCACCAAGTTCATCACATCACATTTCAATAGTCACGTGAAATCAAAGTACGAAATACTTATTTCTCACGAATCGTTAGGTAGCGGCGTTAAGAGCCAAAATTGATGAACTCAAGGCTAAATCTGAAAATTACGAAAAAGAACACGTACAGCTGGAACGAGAACGTGCAGAGGCGCAATCGAGATCCGAACAAGGTAAGATTCGGATTATAGATCAGAAGAAATATTCAAAATATTTAATTGTATTCTGTAAATTGTTTAGTTGGCCAGCAACTTGATAAACTTGTGACAGAGCTTAAGCAACTAGGTCATGGAGATGAAAACTCTGATCAAACTATACATGCGACAGTGCATACATTTGGTCATCTTCAGAAATTGGAAATTATAGCGGACGAGGAAGAAGAAGAGGTGAATTACGATAGGTTAATAAGGAAACCGAGAATACGACAATACTGGCATGAAGGAACTTTGCATAGAGAGGCTGATGAGAGAAGTTCTAGTTATACCGAGCTATTCTGGGACATAATCTTTGTGGCAGTTGTGCAGAACTCTGGACATTTATTAGTGGAACACATTTCCGGACAAAGCTTGGAAAAATTTATTGTTACATTGTAAGTTGGAATTGTATTATTTTGTACGGTGAGCGATTTAACTCTAATGATGGAGTTTTCCCATTTTCTTATTTTCTTAGTTTTCCTATATTTCGAATCTGGTTAGACCTTCATTATTACCTGAATGTGTATAGTTCGGAGGATCTGATCGAAAAATTTTTACTTTTATGGGTAAGCAGGAAATCCCTTTTACCTCCAGACCTATCTTTTAACTAATGGTTACGCGTCATTCTTTAGGAAATGATATTGGTGATTGTGATGGGAACGCATTCATACGATATTTACGGCGAGAGCAGTGTCATGTATTTTGGTAAGTTCTAATTAAAAGTGAGGTTTCTTTGCTTTCTTTCTTTTCAGTCGTATCTGAGAATTACGATTTTTTAGTTCCTTACATAATATGCAGGATGACCTTTGTACTATTATACCTGAATTATGCGATATCGATCCCAATGTTTCGCGCGGTGCTTATCAACAATGCCTGGCAAATTTTTATTCCTTGTGTTTTTTGGATCGTTTTTTTGTTTGTTCCGTATGAACAAAAGCGTCCGATTATGTGGGTTTCTATAGTTTTTGGTAAGTCTATCATTCATTCATTACACATATTGCATCATTACGATCAGATTCCAACATCTCTATCAACGACGTACAGAAATATTTTGGTTTCTCATGATTCCTCTGTATGGCCGTTACTTTGTAAAAAAACCACCAAATCATGTTCACACTCGCGACTTTGAGAAGATCGATAGTCCTACAGAAGATAGAAACGAAAGAACATTTACAGAGACGACATTAACGCCACACAAGGCAATGAAAACAAGAGGAACCGAATATCAATTTAAATGGAGAGACTTATTCATAATGTTCCAACATTCTGAGTACATAGCAGCTTTGAACATAGAACATTGGAGCGAACGTCTTGGTATATTTGCTATCATTTGTTTGGGTGAAGGGGTAAGTTTGCCTATTCGTCCAATCTTGAATTTTAAAAACATACCAATCGTTTTTTCAAATTACAAGTAGATGTTTGGTATTGTATATACAAGTGTCAACTCAATTCCTGATTGGCAGCTCGGAAAGGTGAACTATCATACTGTATTATTCCTTTAACATCTACTATTTACTATATGTAAATTAAAATAATTTCTTCTACCTACGAAAAAAAAAGGCAATTTTATCATTATTGTTAGCATACAATTTACATTGGATATATTTTGACGTCGAAGCCAGTAGACAGTTTCAACATGCGCTGAGAAGACATACTTTAACCGGAATATCGTTTACGTTAATTCATTTTCCATTGGTAAGTGATTTTCAAAAAAAATTTTTTTTTTTTTCAATGTACTTGAGTAAGTTAGAATTGACTGACGTTCCGTCAATAATGTACCAAGAACACGGCACTGATCGCTTTTGGGTAAGTGCTAGTCGCCGATCGGGATACGTTTTTTTTTCTTCCTTAAATATTAATTACATCTGATCTCAAATAGCTCCTCATTGAACGAAGTTGTGAAAATAAGAGACTTCCCAGGCGCCGAGGATGTCCCGATGCCAATGCAAAGTCAGGGTAATACTTCGATGGGAGGTTCAGAAGGATTTGAAAAAAGTTTACAGTGGTTACTCTGTGGTTCACTGGCCGTTATCATGTATTGTCTCGTTGTAATCGGTCTTTTGCATAAAGGATTGGATTCCGTTAATTATACGCGAATTTCAAAGGTAAGATGTTTTATGTTGAAGTTTTTTTTCTATTTCCTTCATCTCTTTCTAAAACCATTTTTTGTCCATTTCAGAAATATCGGCTTACTCTCCGATTCGTTATTGCAACGATTTATTTGATTTTACCTCTCACAGGACTTAATTCTGTAAATCTGCTGGCCACGATATCATCAATTTCTCTTGTACTTGTAATCACCGAAACTTACGGAAGACTTCGCAAGAGTGACCCTCTATTTTATAATTGTGATGATGATGTCATTGGCAATCAAAATGAACACCAAGCTTATAAACGTTATGTAAGGTGGAGATGGGGTTCATTAGAATTAAATAAGAAGGGATGGTCCAAGGGTAAATTTAAAAGAAGAGGTTCGACCAAAGATAATGAGAGTATTACAAATGATCAAAAAGATCTTGAAAAAGCATTGTAGGAACGCAACTTCTACTTTATAAAATGTAAAATACAAATATAATATTCATTTAAATAAAAAAATTCGTGTAATTGTAATTTCATTGGCAGATTAAGATTTACATTTGTTACACAATACACGTATGATACGTATGATGTAATCCACCAACCTTCACACACAATCATGTGTGGAATTTTATTTCGTCTAGAATGTCCCTTTTCGAATGAAGTCTCTTCGGAGCACATATCCTTCCACCAAGATTTATTGAGTCGGTTGATAATTCAAAATAAAAGGCGAGGTATATATCAATTACGAGAGTCGATTAATTATACGACCGATAATACACCTGGGGAATTTCATTGTATAATTACTATGTTAAAAGTGACATCCCTCGTTATTTCACATCAGGTCCCAATAGTCAAGATCGGTTTTCTATTTCAATTTGTTCAGCCACTATACCCGATAACCATGTCTCCATGGAATTTTACGGGGCTGTATTACACTTGCGTGGAAAATCCGTGATCAAACAACCTTTGGTGAATGGTGATCAAGATGTTTTATTATGGAACGGAGAAATCTTTGATGGTCTAGAGGTAGGATGCGATTCATCTTGCAGAATATCACATTCAGGATTCTGTTTCAAATTTCTTACAAACTCGGATTACCAAATAAGGTGCCCGCGGGGGAAAATGATACTGCACATCTATTCAAGGCTTTGAAGGAGAACAGTGATGATAGCGATTACAATATTCTCAGTGTACTTCAGAAAATCGAAGGACCTTATTCAATTATTTACTGGCAGGTTCGATGAACAACAGTATTAGTTGGTCTTATTAAAATCATTTTTGAAAATTTGACTACTTAAACGTCGCTAACGATCCTAACCCTCTTAGAGTCTGAAACGCAAATTATGGTTCGGACGTGATTGTTTAGGAAGACGATCTTTATTATGGCACATTCCATCCCATAAGGATCCCAATTTTTTATTAACTTCCGTTGGGTGTAAGATTCCCGATGGTCCAGATGACATTTTTACGACACCTTATTTACAAGAGGTCCCAGCCAATGGGATCTACTGTATTGACGTTGATACCATGTTGTCTTCTGATCCCTCAGGTGAACATCACACTGTCGCTTTACGGAATAACCAATAATTCACGTTGACAACCTTCGCCGAACTTTCTTTAGAATCTTTTGAAAAGTTTTTGATACATAATCGATGGCATAGAGCGGTTGACTTGACTAAAGATGAAAAGTCAAATGTTCTGGTATGCGTCCAAATTTGGAATTGAACTATGATTCACGTTATTTGATATTTATTGTCCAATAGTGTGATGTGTTGTAATAACTTTTTCAGATATTACCTTTTGGTTCATTAGCCAGTACACTTCCCAATCCGAATGACCTTTCTCCATTGTCACCAACATTACCGCCATCGGATTCATCTGTTCCAACAGCATCCGCAGAAATAGAAGTGGCTATAGATCGTATGATTGATGAATTAGGGAACTCGGTTGGCCGACGTGTGGTCGACATCCCACAACTGGGGTAATCTAAACTATATTCATCAAGCGATGTTCATAAAGAAATTTTTTTTTCTTCTCACACATGTATTTTTTTAGGTCACCGAGTGATGCCAGAGTGGCAATATTATTTTCCGGTGGACTAGATTGTATTTGCCTGGCAGCATTGGCTGACAAGTATATTCCGCAAGAGGAATCAATCGATTTGTTAAATGTTGCGTTTGAAAATCTCCGGATACAGCAAGCAAAGTCCAAAAATAGAAAGAAAGGTTCACAAGAAAGGGATGATAAGTTAATATATGATGTACCCGATAGGATAACTGGAAGACAGGGTGTTGAAGAATTAAGGTAGGTATGACTTACTTAATTCCATTATAATATTTTGAAAATAAACGTGAATAACGATCATTACGTTGAATGTTTTATTCCAGAGGAATTTCACCGAATAGGACATGGAACTTTGTTGAAGTGAATGTTCCATACGATGAAGCTTGCGAACGTAAGAATGAGATAGTCGAGTTGATGGCGCCTTCTGACACGGTTATGGATTTGGTAGGCATATATATTAGTTGATTTTTCTTTGTATCACAAGTCAATTCACACACTACCGAACTTAATCACTCAGAGTATTGCGATGGCATTTTGGTTTGCCGTGAGGGGCAAAGGTTTGTTTACGCTGAATTTTGACGGTACCGTAACATTTGAAAATCATATATTTACCGTCCTCCCCTTTGTCGCAGGTCAAATAAAATCATGTGATAATCCAGAGGTAAGTTGGTTATTAATCTATGTGATTTTAAACGTATTGTAGATCGCACTTTTCATGAATCAATTTTTTTAGAATGTGATGGAATATGAAAGTAAAGCAAGGGTGGTACTTGTTGGGGTAGGTGCAGATGAATTGTTGGCAGGATATTCGCGTCATCGGGAAGCATTTAAACAGGGCAGCTGGAAAAAATTAATTGAAGAGGTAAAAGTTCGTAAGAGCTCTCACAGAACTTGTCTTTGTTAATTTTAACGACGATGCAAACTTGACATAGGTGCAATTGGATGTAGATAGGATTTCTACAAGAAACTTAGGTATACACATAATCACATCAATTTATATTAAAGAAAGAATCACCACTGAATCACTGGTTGCTATTTTGTTTTCGTAATCAAAAAATAGGTAGAGATGACAGAATAATCTCTTCACATTCGAAAGAATCCAGATTTCCATATTTGTCAACAAATGTAGTTTCGTTTCTTTGTTCCTTGCCAATGCACATTAAGACGGATATGAGATATCCGAGAGGCATAGGAGAAAAACTATTGTTAAGACACGTAGCGAGGAAATTGGGTTTAGCCAAGGCTAGCGTTCTACCAAAAAGGGCCGTTCAATTTGGAGCTAGAACTGCAAAGATGACTAATGAGAAGAAGGGTGAGAGAGGAGACATGAAAGTTGATGATGAATAATAACAATGTTAAACATTGAGCAAACAAATTATTCGTTTAGAAGGATGTTAATACTCCAATGTGAAAATAGGAACCAAATTTTTCATGCAGTTGATAGCAGATGACTA
Organism: Acaulospora morrowiae; assembly: GCA_910591835.1. Taxonomy (NCBI): domain Eukaryota; kingdom Fungi; phylum Glomeromycota; class Glomeromycetes; order Diversisporales; family Acaulosporaceae; genus Acaulospora; species Acaulospora morrowiae. Next base: position 11,981 of record CAJVPV010000164.1, read on the forward strand.
TGATGTATTTAGAGAGTCAAGGGAATTTTATCACACGAACAGACTCCCATGTAGAAACAATTCAATTAATTTAACAATATTATAAATTAAATTTACGAGATTATGATTGGTGTAATACACCTTTACGCGCGCATTCTATTCTCATAGAACGCCGATTGCCCTTAATAAAAAAAAAAGCACTTTTTAATGATTGGTAAAAATTTCTCGGGAATGGCAACGCGCTGAAGGTGTCTTCCTTTGAGGTGGAAGTTATCTGCCCACCGTGTCCCTAATGAAAATGATTGCAAATTTCGAAAAAATCTTATATCACGAAAGAATTGTTTATTTTCTCTCTCTTTGTCGTACATAAACTTAATAGTAAAAAAAAACAAAGACTTGAAAATCGTCATAATCCATGGGAAGAACAAATTCTTAAATCACGGTAATGAATGCAATACAGTAAAAGAAAAACAAATGATTTTCTGCATCTTGGGAAATAGTTATGTAATCGGTGATTCGCATCCTCTTAAAGTGAAAACATTATTCCTCAAAGAACAAATATACACCCAAATTTTTCCACGAAATCCAATAAATTATTCATCCTTTCCACTTGCTCCCGGAACAAATCTTGAAATGCTTCGTGTTTTTCTCTGATAACTTTGAACGCGTCTTCGCATTCCATCAATTTCATCTTGTCACCACCATCCTCCATCATCGTATCCAAAGACTCGAATTTTTCGCACAAATATCTGATATCCTGTTGAACTTCTTTGGCGTTTTCGATTGCGACTTTCGCTTTTTAGTCGGATGAAAAGTGTGGGAAACGACAACAGTAACAAACGAATAATTTGATATCAAGATAATCAACAAGACGCACCTGTGCATTCCAACTCGGAAAGCGCATTTTTTATGGAACCATTGTCATTATACATATTTTGTATCCTTCGACTTTTTTCCAACATGAGGTTCATGCTGGCGATTACGTGATCCTGAGTGTTGACTATGTCGGTTTTGATTTGTCTTACGGTAGAGACGCGTTGCGATAAACCCATAAGTATAATTTTTGTTGTCAAAGAAGGTAAAGGGAAAAAGGAATGAATGATCAATCAATCAATCTAACTATCTTTATCACCTTTTCTTACGTTATACTGTATACTCGATACTTTCTTTACGTCGTCGCAATTATGATTATCACAAAAGGTTGGAAATAGGTGAAATAGAGGACGTCAAACGTTCGGAGTTCAATAAAAAAATATTCATGCAGATAGTAACCTGTGATCTCCTACAAGAAAAAACGCATCTTGATAGCAAACGTTAGCAAACGCGTCTTTTGCCCCATTATGATTCCTGTCACAATTTTCACATCAAAGGATCTTTCCGCATTGTCCACATGTCTTGCTCATATATTCTTCAGTGCACAGGTGGCTTTCTCATAATCCCATGTATTTTTATATTTGTCACAATGCTCCTTTCCAGGATTATAATATGTCTATTCCTGGATTAATGCTTGCCATCTCATTTTTTTGTTTATATGAATGAAACCTATGTTTTTTTTAATCTATTGCATATGGTAACAATTATTTTATTTTTGATTTCTCAATGTTCTTTTGTTGGATATACTGTATTTCAATCTTGCAAATCTTGAATAATCTTTCTTTACCTTCTCTTATTCTTAGAAATGTAACTCATATACAGTACTATTATACCACCAGGCTTTGAATCGGGCAATAATGAAAAGTGGACTCTTGATGAGTGGAGTTCATTGGTGTGGGAGGGAGTCCTTGTCATATTGAAAATCATGAATCGCACCTCATACAAGGTCATTCGTGAATCAGCCAGAAAGGTAAGAAACCCCTTGCATTTGAAGTTGAGTTCTGATCTGACATTGCTGATGAACGTTGCTCCAGTTGTCATTCGCACAAGAGTTCTTTTTGTCATGTGAGTTGTTTGTCACTAGGTATGATGATGTATTTCATCTCCATAGGTTTGTTGGATCTTTTTCACAGTGTGGGTTCCACTAGTGATTCGGTCGCCACCCCGGATTGATTACTCTTCGCATGACGATAATCCAGAAGATTGGCTTTTGAGGCAATACGTTTGGCCAAACTTTTCACCCGCTAATCTTCTCCTGACTTTCCCTCTAGTCATTCTTTGCGATTGCAAGCGTTCGCTACACGTGACAAAGGTAACCACCAATATTAGCTTTAGAAGCCCGTTTTCTTTATTATGGCGACGTGCAAAATTCCAAGTTAAAGCGAGTTAGGTGTTAATTCAACCAACTGGTCTAAACAATAAACGCCACTTTTGTTTATATACATTGTATGAGAGTTTGGATCCATGAATGGACAGAGGTAAACACCATAACCTTTCATTATTCGCATTATTACGTGTGTTTTTATTAGACGTGATGTTACAAAGTCCTGACAAGTTCGATCTATATTATTCTATTAATGTTTGTGTGAACTCGATGAGGTAAAATTTAACGGTAACAGGTCACAATGATCCACTGTTTTTCTCGGCAAAATAGATGCCTTCTTGTGCAATCCATTCGGTATTCTTGTCATTTTTCGATGAACCCGCAACTTCAATTTGTCCGTGAATTGGATTATTATAGACTTTATCTTTACTCGCTGATAAGTATGCTGACGTCTCGAAATGTATAAGTTTGATTTTCTGCTCTCGCAACCAATACTTTGCGGAGGTATTCACACACATTAATTTCCAATTGTCACCTACGAGAGATCAAAAGGAACCGATTAATTGAATGAATGACAAGTTCAACCATGGGCCGAGAGATCGATAGTTACCTGTATCCAATCCATCAAACGCACTGACTTCTTGCTGATTTGACAACGGAGACACGTGAAGATGACTATGTAAGAATTTTCCTGTACCAATGTGTTTCAATCGTATCAATGATCCACATTTGACCGCTTCCCTAGGAGTTGAAATGAATTAATAATAATTTAAGACTCTTGAATCGCATAAAAAACATCGTGACTCTCACCCTCTTGAACATGTGGATCCAACAATCGGTTTGATAATCCAAAGCGAATCAGGATCATCAGAACTCGAAAGTCCGGTGACGCTTTGTTGACCAGACCCGGTGCCTAAAAAAAAATAATAATAATAAAAGGTCATTCATTGAATCTCGCCAGACTCTCTCTATCTAGATGATGATGTCCAGATCACACGCCTCACAACCTACCATATGAAATTGCGTGTGAATGTAATTTGTAACTTGAAGGACCATGAGTCAACTTCACCGCCGAGCCGCAAGTTACTGAAAGAGTAAGATGTTTTTTTTAGCATCTATAGAAGAAGAGAAAATGTCTGGTGAATTCGAAAATTAACATACCTTTTTCAAACTCTATTTCATAAATATTCGAGGAAGCAAAGAAATGAGTAATCACCACAAGTATTAAACATGGAATAACACAACGATTAGGCCGTGACAAAGTAAATTCTCAACTCTCGCAACATAAAATCTTAAAAACAGAGGGCGTGTGGGTCGTCTTATGACACATCACATGTCTTTTTATTTAGAAACAGTGTTTTTGTTGAGAGATAACATCAAATCATCATTGCCCGACTGATAGAATTTGTGTTTGCTGAGGGTTCCGAGATATCACACCAAAAATTCCTACCTTCATCAATATCCAAAATTTGACTTTTAGAAATTGATATTACGACGGCACAAACAACAAATAAAATGATTAATCCAATCCTAAATTTCATATTACTTTTTCTATTATCATATGATAGGATTCAAAAAAAAAAAAAAGACTGGAACTCGAACGAAATCGGCATTCATGAATGTGTTGATATTTGATTGGGTAACCATCGACAAACCATTAAATCACGTGAATTTACCAAAAATATCGAACCGAATTAAACATACTTCTTATTTAGCCTTGACTATAAGGATCACGCTAACACTAAAAGCAGTGATGAATGAACCATATGATACACGAACAATTCGAGTCAAAAGTTAAATTAATAAAATAAATTTTTTCTTGTGTTTATAAATAATTTAAGTTTTCAGAGAGAGATGCAAATTTTCCAAATAAATGAGCATGAACGGTGCCAAAACCATTCTCACCCTGCAAAAGCGTATATACCTTATTAAATCTCAAAATAATGTGATTCCTCATCTGGGCAGGCTGAAGGAGGTCACCTTGATGCCTTTCGTTGTTGGTGGAATGAAGTCTTATAGGTTTGTGAGATTTTCTTTTAAAATCAATTCCCCTCGTATATACTGTTTGTTATACTGTTCGCACGGTTCTGAGAAAGAATGAATTCTCATCACGAAAAAGAATTACGACCGACAACTCCAAGTTCAACAACAATCTTGACAAAAATGATCTTAAAGAAGTCACAACATCACCAATTGTTAATGAAATTGATCAAATCTATTTAACCACCCTCAGTCAACAAAATATCATGAAAGACATCAAACAGTCCGAGAAGGAATATCCAATTCTTCACGGAGATAAATTCGATCAGTTGTTTGACCTACAGGCTGATACCTTGTCGAAAATCGAAAAGCTCAGTAAGGAGATGATGAGTCAACAACAAGAAATGAAAGATGGAATGGAAAACACCAAGCGAACCTTCGTCGATGAAGAAATCGAAAAGCTAAAGAGAGAGTTAGATCGAACCGTATCTCGAATAAGCCACGAATCTTTGAGGAAAAATTCGGAACGAAAGATGAGCGAAAACTGGAGCTTACAATCGGTTCGACCGTTTTATGAAATAATCGGAAGCCTCCATGAATTACGTGCAAAATTGAATCACACCACTCCGCCAATTCCAGAAAAGACCTTAAACTTCGTTACCAATCGACTGATTAAGACTGTAGGCTCTATTGAGAAGCGATTGGAAAAGATTATATTCCATCATCGCAACAACTTCTCCGAAGACTATCTTAAGCACGCGAAAGAAGAATTGAAGGTACAAAGGTCCCTTCTTGTGACCGAACGGCTTAGACTTGGTACCTCGCTGATCCTCACCATGTTTGCGAGCTTCTTTGCCGTGCAGTACTATCAAGACAATAAAAAGAATAATCCGAAATCCGAAAAAGAGATGCAATGCTAATTCGCACCCATTTCTAAAATCTCCAATAACACTTGGTAAATTTAAAAATGTTTACTATTTAGGGAACTCCTTTTTTTTTTCCCAGCCTACCACCCTATCACCTATTATTGCCATTGTTTTTTTTTTCTTTCAAATCAACGACTTTTATCTCGCCCAGATTTAATGCAATCGAAAGTAATTTATGTTCACATATGTATGCACATGTCTTATACTTTTTGCCCAGTTTTCAAAAACGATTTCCCGAGACTCAAATCATTAACATGTGTTTGTAAGTGGTCAAATCAGTAAAAAATAATGTACACTTTTTTTTTTTTGACTCGCATGAGACTAGCTTAATTGGCACTTTATGGTAATGTTATGCTTCATTGTATCAAAAAGAGCTTATAATATTTTTATTTATCTTCTAATTATAGTCGCATTCAAATTTCAAGGGAACTTTAATACGTAATGATAAATAAACAATTTGTCATTTACACAATATTCATTTTTTTTATGAGTGATAATTAAATGTTACTTTGGAAAATTTTTATACTACATAATTGGAAATATTTCACATACTGTAGTTACTCGCAAAGTTGAGGCATGAAGTTACACTATGATACCTTCGAACCACCATCTCGTCTTCCGTCCCACTCTGTGGCTACTTCTTCCCCAGACCCCGAGCCGTACATGTACGCATCATTGTTGATTTTGTGGGATAATATTCGGCAAAAAAAAACAGAGCCTCACAGTGGCAGAGCGCCTAAACAAAAATGCATCTGGTCACTAGGTCCATAACAGCCGTGATACTAATTTGGTCTTTCAACAAAGCAATTCATCAATGCAAGAATTAAAAATTCATTGATTGGTCAATGCGCAAACAAATGAAAAAAACCCGACGAAAACAAATGAAAAAAAAAAAAAATAAAATGAATGAATGAATGAATAAATGAATAATTTTATTTATTTTTTTTTTTTATACACTTTTGCAAACAAGAGAAAATTCTCGAAGTCAAAACTTTGCCCTATTAAGTATAATCGTTAAATGAACACATGTTCTTCCCATGATGCCATTTCTGACAATTGGTTTTAAGAGATTGTTGATAAGCAGATGCAGACTGCATTGTCCTGAAATGGTAGTCTTGTGAGGTCTTGTGATTTCCTTTTTCAACATTTTTTTCAATGATTTCATTGGCGGTGACAAAGAAGTCGATCTTTAAAGTTTCGTTCATGATAAATAGGGCTATTCGAAAGTCGAGATGACTTTAGTAAGTACTTGATGAAACGTTAAAAAAACAAAAAATCCCTTTCCGTTATAAAACCCGTTGTTCCCCTTGGGAATTTCTTTTAACACGAAACACCACCCTATTTCTCCTTGCCAACAAAGCGATCCCGGAGTATTACGATAAAAATTACGAATTTTTCAAAATAATAATAATAATAATAATATAACCTTTTCACCCAAATCACACGCTGTTATATTTTATTATTAACCTTTTTCCAACATGAAATTCGGCAAGGTCCTACAACACGAAATTGAAGATATTCCCTCCGAGTGGAGACCCTTTCTCATCCAATATAAGACTCACAAAAAATGTATTCTTAAGATTGTTCAAGAATTGAATGAAATCGGAATGTCTCACGACATTCTTAAGGAAATGTTTAAAGCTGCGGAAGGTTATAAGCTTGAATACACTTTTGCAAGTAGGTGTTTCTTATTTAAACACGGTTTTTCGTGATTCAATTGATGGCGCATCTAATCATCTATTTAATGAAAGGCGATAAGGCGCACGTTCGTCCGTGCATCAAACTTGACCTGGACGACTGTGAACATATTTCAAAGTCCCAATTATCTACCTTTACCCAACTAGCCGGAAAGTCGCATGCTTCTTTCTCAAAATATGACAATTGTTCGGTTTCAACGTTATCCTCGACCCTTTCGGATGATTCCGAAACCAGCGCAACGAGTAATGGTTTTCTCTTTGATGACCACCATTCGGAACAAGTGACCGATAACGAAGAGGTCGTAGTTCTCATGGAGAAGTTTTTGAAAAAGCTTCCAATGTGAGTAAATATATGAAATCTAACTTGGTCTTCCAAATTTAACATGTACGCGCGTGCATTCGAAATTTCTCACGCATTTCATTTCCACTGGTAAAGGACATTATGCATTGAACTTGAAAGTGATGGTGAATTCTTCGACATTCTCTTTGAAGAAATTTCCCAACTGAATCGCCTTCAACAAAAGAATCAAGAACAATTCTGCGATCGGCTTGAAAAATTGCGACCTTTGTTGATCGATGCGGTATGCTTATGATTTTTCCTAGTAAACATTCGGGTTAACGAGAACTAATTTCATAAATGATCAAAAAGACCTCCCCGTATAAAGCGGACATGTACGTCTGGCGAGAAATACTTCAACTATATACTCAGGCCGAAATTTTTTTCGGCAATATTGAGACCGATAGAAAAGCTAGAAGTTATGAAGTTTCACAGGAGCAATTCGATCGATTTGTCGAAGAATTGAATAAACATCGATTGGTAATCTCCATTCTTGAAATTATTCCGGCGTCCTTCATGTCAATTTTTACATTTTCTCTTTTTTCTCTTGCAGCAAAAGAAGTTGAGAAACCCATCCTCGAAGATCGCCTTTGAGGAGTTTATAAAGGTATATGATCAAATTCACATCAAAAGAAATCTTTGCCTTACTAATTTCTACGAATTTTTTCGAAATCTTTAGCTTAACCGTGAGCTTGTCGCAATGAAACATTTTCAATTCATGAACCAAGTTGCAATGTCCAAAATTCTAAAAAAGCACGACAAAAAGACATGCCTATCGTAGGTGTTTTCCTCATTAACGTCTTCCATGACGTTCCTCTTCAAACTCACGTCCATTTGCTCTTTTAGCGCCAGTTCGAATTTCCAAAAACTCACGGAGAATGCTCCGTATCTTAACGACGAAATAACTACGTTCCTTCATAACGCCTTGATTGTGAGTGATGATTTGATCATGTGACATATACGCTTCAGAGAGGAATTATATATAATAAGGACGTCGCCTTTTTTCTTAATAGGAACGGTTCACTTCAACCATTCTCCTAATTGAAGATTATTTGTGTCCAATTTGCATTTGTGAGTTGTACTTGCATTTTCTACCCCTCCCCCCAAAAAAAAATTTTTCTAATTAATAAATTGATAATATCATTGTCATAGCCATTCATTGGAAGCCAGTTCGTCTACGTTGTAGACACGTCTTTTGCATCCGATGTCTCGTCAAGGCAGAACGTGAGGGAATGAAAGACTGTCCCATATGCCGAGCAAAAAACGCGATCAAATATGCTGATTCAGGTAAATAGCTTTATTGCGTGGTTTCTCTTACATCCGAAAATCTTACAAATTCTATACCTTCTTAAAAAAGACAACATAGACACTTCGTTAATGAATTTGTTGAAACTTTACTTTCCACGTGAAGTAAAGCAAAAACAGACTGACAATGAACGAGAGAAAGCGATAGAAGACATGGAAATTCTCACAGGCCGTAGGTATGATCAATGCGCCATGATGTGAGCCGTAATCCACTTTTTCGAAGATCTCTATTTATTTTCGATAAATTATCCGCACGATTCTCCCCTCCCTTAACTAACTATTGATATATTGGTTAATTACATATACTTATTTTCCACAAGCACGTTTTCTTATCCAATTCTCAGACTTTTTTAGTAAATTATTTCTTCTTATTCCCTTAAGCACCTATATTATATAGACTTTTGACATATCTTTATCGTAAAATTTTCTGTAAAATATTCTTGTATGTAAACTATGATATTCATTACTTATTTATATAATTATTTTCGTTATGCTTCCCGCTTAAAACCTTATGCAACCAAACCTTCCTTCTCATGTAAAAAGCATTTGTTTCTTCTATATACTGTACTCTTTCCACACTTTCCACGTCTCTATTTAACAAACGATAGTCGGGGGGGAATTATGTCAATAAACAAAATCAGAAAATGGAATTTTATGTATCAAACAAATTGAATGAAGTCTACTATGATTTTGCGAAACCTGTAATATCATTATCCCAGGTATTATTACAATCATAATAATGATTTCGAATAGTAACAATTCGATTTCAAAGAATATAAAATTACAAGAGTAATGGAAATACATACACAATTTACATATTAAGGATTTAAAAATAATCAATTCATTTGATAATTTTATTTTACTGCATAGTATATATACTGTAAAAAAAAAAAAAAAAGTACCTCCCATATGTAAATAAAATGAGTTACAGTAAATGCCAACATGCCTATAGTAATTAAATACTAATATTAATAATAATATCTTTTATATGATCCATTGATCAATAAGTTTAATATTCACTTGCCTATAGGAAACTACCTAAGCAATATAGAAAAATAAATATTAAGTATTACAAATAATATCAAGTATCTATAAATGCCTATGTAAAATTATATTTAATAGACCAATAATAATAATAATAATAATAATAATAATAAACACTAAATAAAAAAATAATATATAAAAAACGAATTATAAAATAAAGAATAATTAGGATACAAAAAGATATGGTATTTAAATATGCTATTTTGATTCTGTTTTTTTGAAATACAGTAATATTTTTTGAAATAGTCGGGTTATTGTTTAAAATATATAATAATATGTTTCTTAATGATTGATTAAATATAATAGTTGTTAATGAATAATGATAATAATAGTAATATAATTATAATAATAAATAATAGCTAGCTTTTAGTTATATTATTAATTTATCATATATGTGTATTTGATTGATAATAATAATAAAGAAATGATATAATACTTGAATTTTAAATTGCAATCTGAACCTGTGTAACTATAAAACTAAAATAAATATAGATAAGAGTTGATATTCTCGTTTATATTGGTAATTTAAATATTAATATGATATAATTATTTTATATCAATTTTTTGAAAAAAGAAAATAAGTTTGGATTTAATTATATTGTTATATAATATTGATTTTAAAAATTAATTTAAAAAAATTATTTGTTTATTTTTATTTATTATTGAACAAAATATTTTTATGATCTTTATCAAAAAATAAAATTGTTTCTTTTTTATATACAATTTTTTTTATAAAAATTGGTTTTTTAAAGAAAATAATATAATTCAAAGGATTGTTATCAAATAGTAAAAGTTTTTTAACAATGATTTTAATAATTTGAAAATTATAAAAAAATATAAAATTTTATATACTGCATATACTGTATATTAAACAATTATATATTTATTAAGAGATAATATTTTATTTTTTGCTATTGATAATTAGTATTAAATTATTTATAATCCTTTAAGTGATTATCAATTTTCATTTATTCTTATATTTATAAATATTTTATTATAACCAAAATTTTATCAAAAATCAAATTAGTTTATTTTCAATAAAAGATTTTTATTATTTATTTGTTTGTTTTATTTTATTAATTAACTAGGTCTTGTTTAATATACTATATTATTTAATTTATATATATATTTCTTATATTATAAAAATTATTTTTTTTTCCTGTAGATAAATACTAATTCTTTATTTATTTGTATATTACAAGATATACATTTAGAAAAAATCAACATCTCTTAAATATAAAGAATACAACAAATTAAATGCTAACTTACCTGTTAATACTATAAATAGTCAATACTGAAAAGAAATTTTAAAATAACATTGTTGCTAAATATAGACCAAATAGTAGTTATGCTTATTTACTTAGAAAAAAAATATTTAAGACATAAAGAAAATTTAAACAGAAAAAAAAATTTGAAAAAAAAAAATAATTATAATTATAATTAAAACAAAATTAAATAATCTATAAAATCTATATAAAAAAAAATTATATTTTTAAGAGAACCTTTGGCTAGACTTATTGTTCTGTCTCTCCAATTTTTTGCTACTTGTAAGCATAATCTTTGTTAATATAAATGATAGAGTATATATAATTTGGTTTGTTATTATAATTGTAATTATTATTGTGTTAATATAATTAATAAATAGTAAGATAATTGGTTTAATGGATAGTAAGATGATTGGTTTATAAATTGGTGGTGTAATTTTGTTTTGATTATAATTATCAAACTTAATTATATTTATATTGATTATTGTATAATATTTTGGTTATATGTATTTGTTTTAATATTTAATATTATTTGATTGATTAAATTTAAAATAGTGATTAATTAATAGAAGTAAACTAATTATAATTTTTTGATTTTTTATAATACAATATATTATACTAAACAATATTGAAAAGTAAGTATTATATATATTGCTAATACTTTAAATCAATAATATAAACAATAGTAATGGAAGATTTGATTTTTTGAGTTAAAAAACAACTCTTCAAAAACAGAAAATAATTATTTAATAAGAATTGTTTTTTAGTAAAAAATATAAATGGGAAAAACTTCAAAGAAGATTTGTAGAAAAGTAACTGTTACAAGCCTTTTCTTATGCAATTCAAGAAAAAAGCAAAGTCCTTAAACTTGCTTTTCCCTGGCCAAAGGTTTCATCTTGATATATCAATATACTTTTTTAAGTTTCTTGAGGTTTCTGTAATAAAGATAAAAGAAGTGTAAAAGACTTTTAAATATTAAAAGGTGAAGATAAAAAAAACTGTTTCTTTAATTTTAAAAAAGTTATTATATAAGAAAATTTTTAAAAAAATATTGTGTATAGGAAAAAGTTATAATTATATATTATAAAAATTATTATTTATAAACTATTATAGATATTATTAAATTATATCAAATTACTCTTATATTGATTTGTTACTATTGATCTTACCTTTAAAAATATTAATCAAAATTAACATATTAAGATTAAGGCTCCTAATGATATTACTTTGATATCAGTTTGATACTTAAATTTATTATAAAAACATATAAGTAGATCACAACTATGATTCTGAAAATTGAAATCAAACAGAATTGCAAGAAATTGCATAAGGTTCAAAATGCTATTAAAAACAATAATAAGATATATCCTATTTATTAAATTTAATATAAATTTGAGAATCGAATACAGAATTGAAAAGAATCATTAGAATCCTTAGTTACAACTTATATATTAAATTTACTATAAATCAGTACTATTTCAATATCAGTTCAATACCAGTTCAGTACTTTTTGAAGCCTTAATTAAGATATTATTAATATTACTAATATATTTTTTTAATTATATTCTAAACTATACAATTTTTTAAAAAAAATGTTAAAATAAAAAAACTAAAAATAATATTTATATATAATAAATAGAACTCTATAAAAAAAATATTTTAGACTTATATTATTTGCAAATAGATATATTATTTAACTTTTACTATTTTTTTTTTTTTTTTTAAGAGGCAAATTATGCAATGATGCATATCTTTTATTGATACTAGTATCTAAGTTATACATCAAGTGTCTTTTAAGTACAAAGTCATTTTGTACAATTCATACATCATCTATATCTTCTATGTAACTAGAATTAATACTGCTTATTGACTATTACTAGTAATAGCTAACTTAATTTGACCTCTAACCCAACTATACGAACTTACACTTCGTGAGTAGGCCCACATACCAGGTGGGACTAATTTCCAAGGGGTGGGAGGTCCTGCTATCAGTTTAAACCTGCCTAAACCTATTAGTCCATCTAGGTCGTAAGGAGCGTGTATCTTTCAGGGTTGATTAGAACACCCGAATAACCCGTTCAATACTTTTCACTTGAAATCTCAGAGAAGATACTATACTCATTGTCACCACCTGCGGCTTTCGTTTGTACAATGAATCGTCCAATCTTCTTTTAAGCAAGTGCCGGATTGGGATAACCTCAAGCTAGGATGTTCTTTGTGCTACAGAGTCTGCTGTGCCAGGAGGTTTTGTGAGCTTTTATCGGAGTTAGACCAGAAGCCTTTCCTCATGCAACCTTTCCTGCTTCGACCTGTTTTCAGCCCGCGATCGTCAGAAAGACCAGAGGTCCCATCTTCATGCAGCCTAACTGAATTTAGTCAAGATCCAGATGTTTGGATACTTCATATGTAGGAAAACCGGTAAACCTACATACAGATGAATTTTTGTGTTTTGCCCCCTGTGAGTATTGAACTAGGGACATGCATTTGGAGACCTGGGAGCACTATCCACTGTGCTATAGACCCACAGAATTATTTAACTTTTACTTTTTCTAGTGCTATTCAAAAATATTTAAGAAATTTATCTTATAGATTTATTGTTTATAAATTATTTTGGCTATTAATACCTATTGTTATTTTATTTGTTTTTTTGAAATAAGTAATTATGTATTAAGATAATTTATTATTTAATTAAAATAAAATTTTTTAATAACTTGCAAAAAAAAAAAATATCAAAATATTATATAAAAACAATTATCAAACTATTTTATTTAAATTTAGATATTTCATTAGAGCTCCTAATAATACTATTTTAATATTATCTTAATATTAGTTTAATACTTAAATTTATTATAAATTTATATAAGTGGATTACAATCCATATATTAAATTTACTATAGATCAATACTATTTTAATATCAGTTTAATACTAGTTCAGTTCTTTTTTTTTTTTTTTTTATAGTTGAATAGCATTAGATGCATCTGTTACAATACATCAAACATCTTTTGTAATGGTTACACTACAGCTTAATGCTAGCCTATCAACTGTTTTTGCTCGTTAATACTAATTTGACACTCTTGAAGTATTTTTTCACATCTTTGGGAGAATCTATCTAGGAGAGGAATTCTTATCACTAGTTTAAACCACCTAACTTACCAGTCCAATTTTTATGCAGAAACAATAAGAGTACTGTTAGCTATCCTTATAAGTAACTTATCGCACCATACTTTTTTGACATTCAGTTACCATAGCAGAGAGACCTTCACATTGGTCTGTACTATATATGTGATGTAAATTATTTTACTGTTGACTCAATTCCCAAAATCCTCAAAAATAATTGCATCATAACTCAATTATTTATATGTTTTAATAGTGACTCAATTAATTGCATCAAATAATTGCATCAATTGCATCAAGGATCTATGAATTTCAGCAACATGTATAGTCTGTACTCTCTAGTGAATACTTCAACTAGTTCAGTTCTTTTTAAAGTTTTATATTTTATATTTCTTATAACTTTTGGCAATTATTGTAATATTAATTAAACAATTATTATATCACAATATCTTTTTTAAAAACATAATTTTAATACTTATTAAATTAGTATGTAAATTGGTTTTTTATAAAAAACAATACTTAGTATCAAATATTATATTAATTCTATTTAATTATTTTTATCTAAAATTAAATTAATATTTTGTAATTTGAATTTGGCAATATTAACTAGTATATTATTAATTTATAGATTTTTTTACTATTTATATTATTACAATATTTAAATATAACTATAATTAAAACTCTAAAAAGTATTAAACTAGTATCAAAGTAATATTAAAATAATACTAATCTATAGTAAATTCAATATACCATCCCTCTAGTAAATAAAAAATCATTTAAAATTATTATAATTAAAATGAAATAGTTGTTATACATTAAATATTTTATTTTATTAATAAAAACAACTTTTATATATTAAGTAAACTTATTTCTTATAATAAATTCTATATATAGTTAAATTTTTATTTTATTTTTTTGGGGGGGTTTCCCCCATAGGTAAACATCATTTCTTTATTTGATATTTGTATATAATATAGTATATATCGTGAAAGAAACAACATCTCTTTCATTATTTCAGGAAAGTTTAATGCTAGCTTGCCTACTTAGTCGATATCTAAC